>PVLA01002151.1:0-28649 GCA_004027455.1 Hydrochoerus hydrochaeris
CTAAATATTAAAACAGAAACACTAAATCTACTGGAAGACAAGGTAGGTAGAAGTCTTGGAGACATAGGGGTAGGCAGAGAATTCATGAACAAAACACAAACTGCACGGGAAACACTTCAAAGAATCAACAAATGGGATCTCATATTATTGAAAAGTTTCTGCACTTCAAAGGAAATCACCAACAGAGTGAAAAGAAAACCCACAGAGTGGGAAAGAATTTTAGCCAACAACCCCTCAGTCAAAGGACTTGTGTCCAGAACATATAAAGAATTGAAAAACATCAAGCCCCCCAAATTCAAAGACCCTCTCCAAAAATGGGCATCTGAGATGAACACACAGTTCTCAGATGAAGATATACAAATGGCAAATAAATACATGAAGAAATGTTCACCATCACTGGTCATTCGAGAAATGCAAATTAAAACAACATTGAGATTCCAGCTTATTCCCGGAAGAATAGCTGCCATCAAGAAATCAATTGATAACAAATGTTGGTGAAGCTGTGGGGAAAAAGGAACACTGCTCCACTGTTCGTGGGGATGTAGACTGGTGTAATCATTATGGAAATCTATATGGAGAATTCTAAGAAGACTAGGATTGGAAGCCCCATTCAATCCAGCTATTCCCCTCCTGGGTATTTTCCCAGAACTGAAAAGTCCATATCACAGTGATATATGTGCACTCATGTTCATAGCTGCACAATTTGTGATAGCTAAATCCTGGAAACAACCAAGATGCCCATCAACTGCAGAGTGGATGAAAAAGATGTGGCAGTTTTATACAGTGGAATCTTACTCAGCTATTAAAAAGGATGATCTTGAGGCCTTCATAGGTAAATGGAGACAACTTGAGACTATCCTCATTAGTGAAATAAATAAGATTCATATTTATAAATATCATATTGTATCTCTAGTGTAAAAAGTAAATAAGAACTACTAGTGTAATAAAACTAAAATGTGTAATTGCTATTGCAAAAAAGAGAAGAAAAGAAAGTGCTCTAAGGTATATAACTGCATGTATGTTTGAGTGTGTAAAATAGATGACCATATTGCTGAATCTTTGTTGGATCTTTGAGCAGAACTGTTTGTAGTCTGTTTGAATGTTTACTATGTACCCTTTAACTTTGTAACCTGAACAACTACATCCAGGATGACAGTATGTAATTTATAAATTACTGATTTCTTAGTGGGGCTTTTCCTCATTTTCCTTCTTTTTTTTTTCTTTCTTTTAGAATTCTGTATTGTTGCTACCCTTTTTTCTGTTTTGCTTTTTTTTCTTCTCTTTAAATAAAATTTTAAAAATGTATAATTGATATTGTAAAAAAAAGAGGAAATAGGAAGCGCTATAAAAGATATAGCTGCATGTATGTTTAGGTATGTGGGATTGATAACCATATTTCTAGGTTCTTGTTGCATTGTTGAACAGATCTGTTTGCATTCTCACTGCTTGAGTGTCCCACTTTGTGTGCTTTAATTTTGTAACTTGAAAAACTATTTCTAAAAGAACAATATGTAATTTACCAATTAGTGATTTCCTACTGTTTATCTTCTTTTCTTGAAATTCTATAATATTTCTACCTTTTTTTCTGTTTTTTCTCTTTAAATAAAAAAAGAAACAAGAACAGAACAAAACAAACTAGAAACAATGTTCACATATGTATAAAAAACAAACTAGAAAAAGAGAAAAAAGAGAAAATTAAAATTAAAAAAAAGAAAAGAAGAAATGTAGAGAAAAAAATATGCACTTCAAGGAGTGTCTCTGCTGTCACTGGCTGACAGATGGGGCAGAGAGAGACTAGATCTGTGCTGATTGATCCCAGCAAGCCCGCAGTAGAAGCATGGTGGTGACAGATAATCCCAGGAGACCTGGGCCTTTAGTTCCGCTGAATTTCTGGTTTCTGTCTGTGGGACTGCGACCATAGTTTTTCAGCCCATAACACTCTGAGTGACTCCTGTCCTGACCTCTTGCTGACTTGAACACACTCAGAGCCACTAGAAGGTACCAACCCACAGCTGCTCTGAGTTCTGACTCCAGTCAGCCTTTTTCCAGTATAGCAACTGGCTAATCTGCAGGCCACAGTGTGCACTGCTTTCTTCCACTGGTGAATTTTTCTGTGAAGGCCTCTAGGGTTGCCAGTAGTCACCGTGCCTTCACAGGTTCGAGCGCCCCTTCCATGCTGTCATCTGGCCTCAGGGAGCAAGCACTGCCTGCCCCTTCCCTCCTCCTCTTTATGATCCCTCTCTTCTCTCACCCCACGGGCTCTAATTCTGGCTTCAGGTCCTTACTGCTTCCCGGGGACCCACTTCTCTCCTCATTCTCTTCCTCATGTTGCTATATTCCAACATCTGGATTCCAAGTATCAGAGAAACTGTTTCTCTGCTGGTCACCATTTATTCAGTCATCGTCCGGAAAGTCTCAAGTACGTGATTTTAATAATCTAAGAAAATTTAACCTTCGTGTGTCACATGTATTTCTGGCTGGTTAACTTTCTCTGATAACTTATAATACTCATACTAGCAAAATGTTAGGATGAGAAATATCTGTCAAATTTTTCAACTAAATTCCCAAAAGAGCTCAGACATAGGAAGCAAAGAAGTGTGGAGCAGGAAGAACAGGTTAAAATGTAAAATACAATTATCTAATTGTTGAAGGGATATGTGAAAAGTTACAGTGATACAGATGGTACATTTATACTGCTTGATACCATCAATATGTCAAATTCATTGGACTAAAAAGCACCTGGCAGATTAGTAAAGCACATTCTTGGGTGTTTCTGGGTGAGTCCCTGTATTTGGTCCCTTGCTCATTCCTGTTTGGCATTGTTCCCTTGATCTGCTTCCTGGCTACTAGGAACTATGCAGTTTTGGCTACTATGAACTATGCAGTTTTGCTCCACTGTGTCCTTCCACCATGATGTTTCTGTTGGAGCCTGCCAACCATGGACTGACTCTCCTGAAACTGTAAGCTAAATTTAATCTTTTTTCTTTTAAATGCGGATATTGTGTCTCATTGATGGAAAACTGATAAAATACACTGCTCTAGCATTTAATTTCATTCTTATTTGTGCTATTGCATTCAATAACAATTAATTTAATTAACATTGAATATACAGATATTCTTTTTTTCAGTTATCACATATTAAACACAATAAACGTAAAAAAAAATCTTTTTAGATATACTTTGCTACTATCCCAGAAGTTTGACTTTGTTCAGATAAGGCAGATCAGATATTCCATATATTATTTTCTCAGAATTTTAATTTGACACATGTGACAGTTTTTAAGCTTGTGTCAATTTGATTGGCTTGGAAGCTGCTCAGGGGATCGGTGGAGCACACTTCTGTGTATGCCTGGGTTGGTCACAGAGACATGACTGTAGGTACTATACCTTGTCTCTCATTTCTTTCTCTCTGGCTCCCTGTTATGCTTCTTAGTTGCCAAGAAATATCCAGCTTTCCTCCACTGCCTTCCACCAAGATGTTACTATATGGGAGATAGATTAACACCACCTGAATGCCAGGAAGCCATGAACTCAATAAAACTATCTTTTAAATTGTGGGTTTCATAAGATTCTGCCCAGCAATATAGGAAAGTACACACAGAAGACTGATACTGGAGAAGTAGAGTCCTGGATGTGACTGTACCTTACCTGCAGTTTAGAAACTTTTGAACTAGCTATTCAGAGAAGTTTGGAAACATTTGGAAATGTTGCCAGAGGAAGCTCTAGTATGCTGTAAGCAGATTCTCATAGATGACTCTAATTGGAGCATAGAAGACCAGAATGCCAATAGGAAAGCAGAGAGTAAAAGCCAGGCTCAGCATGTTTCAGATAGCAACAAGAACTTCCTTGACAATTGGATGAGTGATCATATATGTTGCTTTCTGAAAAAAAATTTGTCTGCATCTTGCCCAAAGTTGTGAGACTGTGTGGGAGCCTGACCATAAGTGTTGAAGAAAATTTCACATCCCAAGATTCAAGATTTAGCATTTGTACTATAAACTGATTTCAACCAAATCCATAGTGACAATTAGGGGCAAAAAGAAGAGCAGAAAACTTTTAAAAACTTAAATTTCACTCAGGAATCAGTTATATAGTTGGGACCAATGGAATTGTCCCATTGCTGCTGCAAAGATTAGTTAGTGCTGAGAACCAACTGCTTTGTACATACAAAAAATACCTTGAGAGAATCCCAGGAATTAGCAAGATCCTACTCATCACAGGCACAGGAGTAAAAAAGTATAAATGTTTCATTAGAGAAGGGCTTTCTAGGACTCATTCTATCATACCCAGCTATTCAAGCACTGAGTCTGCTGCTGCCATGAGCTCAGTACAACCCATGCTGGACAGTGTTTCCATGTGATGCTAGTTTTACTGGCATGCAGAATACAAGGCTTGTGGGGTCAGGGAGGTTTCCACCAATATCTCAAAGAAAGGCATGGGAGACCAGGCAAGGAGGCCAGAAAAGGGCAGTGCACGAAGCTGAGGAAATAAAGCTAAAGGTATAGTGGAGACCTCAGGAAAAGAAAGATGCCAGGAACATGGAGCATCTACCAAGGAAAGCTTCAGGTCATGAGTGGAGAATGTATGTTACTTGAAGAGCCCAATAAAGAAGCCATGTAGGTTGAAAATGGTACAGCAATAGGAATGGGGCTGCATAATCCCCAACTCAGATCTCACCACCAGATATGGAGCTGCAGGACTTAATATTTGTCCTGCTAAATTTTGGTCTGAAATTTTTCTATAACCCTATTTCTTCCTTTTGTAATGGGAATGTTCATCCATGCCATTGTACCTTGGGATTATGTGATTTTTACAGAAGTTCACAACTAAGATTTGCTTTGTATTTCATAAGAAACAACTTTGGTGTTTTAAAAATTCTGGAACTATTAAGAACTTTTGGAAAGTATTATTGCTATTTTAGTAGTATGTAAATAAATTGGATGCATCATGTTTGGTGGAATTATTAACTTATTACTACTGCATTTATTTGGATAGCAGGTGTGCTTTAAAGAGATGTGTTAGAGTGTAAAGTTCACAAAGAGTGGTATAAGATGATGAAACTTGATGTGTCAACGTGATTGGTTTGATAGCTGCCCAGAAGACTGGTGAAGCACAAATCTGGGTGTGGCTGGGTGGACATGGAAGCATGACCTTTTGTCCTATAAATGGTCTCTGGTTCTCTTGCTAAATGCTGCTCTTCTCTGCTTCCTGACTGTCATGAACTAAACAGCTTTGCTCTTCTGGTTCTTCTACCATTCTGTTTCTGCCTTTGAGCCTAACAACCATGGACTAAATGCTTTGAAACCACAAGTGAAGTAATAGACATCCTCCTTTATGTTGTGAGTGTCAGGTATGGTGTCACAGCAATGGGAAAGCTGACTAATAATATCAAAACATTTTCTGAGGTTCTCTTTAGAAGAAAGTGGGAAGAAGGTTGAGCTGGACTTTTCCTATTAATATTTCAAGGTAAACAGGATATTAATTAGGACTAAAAGGTAACATTCACCTCTTTGGAGGGTATTAATAACTTCAGCTATCTAGAATATACTAAAGCATTTGGCTGCTTATTAGCCAAACTACATTTTCTACAGATATAAACCTAGTTGGAATGTATTTTATCCTAAAGAAATCCTTCTTAAGAATTGTTTCACTCTTACTTTAGGAGCCAAAAGAATAAGCTTTATCATCTGATGTGTTATTCTCTAATTATACTGCATATTATAAATTAGAGTAACAGAATGTTGTCCACTGGAAAGAGGCCTGAAAGTAGGATGAAGAGTTTAAAATCACAGCTGCAAAGCTGTTTTTGTCTGAAATAGCCCACAAATACCTTGAATGTCACTGAAGGATCTCCATAAATGAAGTATGACATAATCAATATTCATAAACATAATAATAATTAAACTCAAAATAGAAGTATAGTGAGGGACAAGAAATACTTCCCTGAATTCTTTTAATTTAAAATTGGCTTTAGAAATATGGTCTTTATATATCTTATGCTTAGGAAATGTAGAATAAGAGACCAAGAACATCTGAAGTGCAAAAGCACATGTGCAGTTGAAATATCAGAGGCTGTAAATGGATTATATTACATTCATTCATTTATTTATATGCCCCAAACACACTTACTTAAGAAATTATCAGATGTTAGGCCTTCTTGTAGGTCTTAGGCTTGCTTATTTGAATTTCCACATTTTAATTAACAGGTATTTAAATTTTATGTGTTTTTTAAATTTTATAGAAAGTGTCTACCACCACAAAAGCATTAATACTTTCCTAGTGTGCCCTAAATTGTTGTCCAAAACTGATCTCATTTACAAAAAAGAAGACTGCAATCATTCTACAAACAGGTTACAAATCTTGGTCTAGGGTACCATAATCTACAAGATTCAATATATCTGATACTAAAACTCGTATGCTAGAATCTAATATTTAGCCCAAGATTTCAGATAATATGTCTAACCCTGTGTGTGTTAGAAGTCTGCAAACTGGTTTTCACCAGCTACCCATGTAGCTAAATATCTTTTTCATTCTGAGAATACTGAATATTTGTGAATGACTGATGTGTTTTTGGCAAAGAAGGGAATACTTCAGTGAGGCACACTATATTCAGCAATGAGATGCACTTAGCATATGAAAGAAAAATTTCCATGCATTACATTTCAAAAGATTGGAATGGGAAAGAAGGAAAAAATACTCTTGTTATCTTGATTGCAACATGTAGCTTTGGCAACATCTAAATATCATCCATGGTAGGTGTAAAGCCCAATAAAGTATGATTTTAGAACCAATAACCAATATAATCTTTCTCTTTTTAGACATTTTAACCAAATCACTGCAAGCCAAGGTTTAGGAAAAGTTATGAATTAAAAAAAACAAAAAAACACAACCTAAGAACAGTGTAATACTTAATTCCAAAATACTGTTGTTTCAGGGGGAAAAAAAAAAAAACTCAGTTAAAACAAATTGGAAGGAAAAAAATAAAAGCCAAAAACAATTCCTTATCTGCCAAGGAGGTGACCTGCAATAATTCCTGGTATTCACTAAAGTATTTGAAAGAAGAGTTTTTTTGTTTTTTACTTTTTATTGATTGATCGATTGATTTAATTTTTTTGTACTGGGACTCAAACCGAGGTCCTTGCACTTGCCAGGCAGGTGCCATGTCGCTGAGCTACAATCCTGGAAGTATTTGACTGAATTGTTTATTGCTTTACAATAATTTCTGTTGTAGTGCTCTTAGCCTGAAATTTCAGCTGCATTTCTCACTCTGTAATAAGTCCCAGATATTTTTGTTTGTTTGTTTTTGATTTTTTGTACTGGGAATTGAACACAGGACCTTGCACTTGCCAGGCAGGCACTATAAATTCCAGTTTTTAACAGGGAAATAAAATACGAAAATTCAAGTGTTGTCTCTGAACAAAGAGATAGAAAAAAAACATGAATACTGATGAGAAAAATCTTAACTTTCTGATAAACAATTGACAATATTTTATTTTATTTTATTTTATTTTATTTTATTTTATTTTATTTTATTTTATTTTGGTACTGGGGATCAAACTCAAGACCTTGTGCTTTCCAGGCAGGTGCTTGTGTTGCTGAGCTAAAACCCTGGCCTTTGACAATCTTTATTATTAAAATAAGAATAAAATTACTTCTACACTAAATAGATTTAGTACACAGTTGTATTTTCCTTCTCTACTAGAAGACTAACATCTTGATATAGATAGAAAAATAATTCAATTATAATGCATGTACTGTATATGTCCAAAACATACTTATATGCACAACCATATACATGTTCCATGTAATAATGTTTCTATCAATAATTGAGCTCATCTAAGCCACACATGATAGTGCATAGTTGTAATCTCAGTACCAAGGGAGGCTATGGCCAGAGTGCTCCAAGTTCCAGCCCCACTTGGGCAACTTAGAGAGAGTCTGTTTCCAATGAAGAAACAGAAAGAGCTCAGGATGTATCTCATGGTGAAAGCCCACTGTTCAACACCCAGCAGTGAAGATTTAAAAAAAAAAAATTCATACAACAGTGGTTTCATAAGATTTTAATGGAGCTGAAAAACTCATATCACCTACTACTTTTACTGAACCTTTTTTCATTTAAATATGTTTAAACACACTGATACTACCATTGAAGTACTCATTATGCTGCACAGGCTCAAGGGCTAAGAGCAATAGGCTACACTATGTAATGTGAGGGTGTAGTACATTGTCCATCTAGGTTTTTGTAGCTACAACCTATGATGTGATGCTCACCCAACACTGAAATGCCTAAGCTTGCATTTCTCAGAACATGTCCTGTCATTAAGTGACTCACGACTGTTTATAAATAGAAATTCCTTTTATTGTTACAAAGTATCAGACTAACCAGGTAAGTCAAACCAATTACTGAACAGTTCTTCATAAAGAGGTCAGACTGTGATGCTTTTGTAAAAAGATATTCAAAACCAGTCAAACAGATAACAAACTTCATGATAAGCAATAAGACTTAAATAAATTACATCTGAGTAAATCTCTTTTTGAAATCTAAAAAGATATTCAAAACCAGTCAAACAGATAACAAACTTCATGATAAGCAGTAAGGCTAATTAAATAAATTACATCTGAGTAAATCTCTAAACCTAAAATCTGAATTATAAATTGAGTCTCAAGCACATACACATTACTGCGCTTATTTGCCTCTTGAAACAAAAATACTTCTATAGTAGAGATACATAGACTTTTGGCCTTATCTTTTTAGGTCATTAAAAAGTCAAGCTACTAACTCAGACTGAATGATAGTAATTCATGTTTCCTCTAATGGGTAGAATCTAGGAGACAAAAAGACATGGAAAGATGAGAGACTATTAGACAAAGTGAAGGGAATCAAGGGAAGGAGTGTAAAGGGGAGGATAAAGGGGTAGTGGTAGATAGGAAAAAAATGTATGCACATCACAATGAAACTCAGTATTTTATAAAACTAAAATCTTCTCTTATCACTTCTCTTTTCTCTCTCTCTCTCCCTCTCTATCTCTCCCTCCCTCTGTTTCTCTCTGTCTCTCTCTCTCTATATATATATATATATAGATATATATATAGATATATATATATATATTTTTGTTTGTTTGTTTGTTTGTTTTAAGAACAACAGAGTGCTGGAGACTAACAGCAATCAATCCTTCATGCATTACATGTGCCAAGAAAAGACAACTACCATAACTTCATGTCACATAGACAGTGGTCGACTTTGGTTACCCCACCCCCAACCCCAAAAATACTCTGCTTTGTTGACAATGCTGCTGCCGTACTTTCTTTACCTCATTCTGAGAACAGCCGCCAGTTACACACAGACTGGGGCCTTCACACTGGCTGCTCTTTCTGTCTGGAATGTACTTGTAAATCCGAATCTTTAAATTAATCTGAAATTATCTTTTGAAAGCTGGTGAGCTATATAAACACTGAGTATTTCTCTTTCCTATTTTAGTTACACTTAACCGAAATTCCCCCTACACCTCCATAAAAATGCAAGACCCTAATGCATTATACACTGCTTTGGCTTTTTTGGAAGTTTATATTATAACCTGCCCAGCTGGATAAAAATGGCATTATAAAAATAGACATTTAGGTACAAAACAATTTAGTTTTGTTTACCAACTGCATATATTAATTGCTCCCAAATCATTTCATTAATAGTCTGCCATCTTTCCATTGATGTTATAAATATTCCTTGTGATCAATTTGATTATGTTGTTATTTAAACCAGCCACATTAATATATTTTATATGTCTTGAAATCAATTATTCACTGCTATTTTTGCTTTTAAAATTTCTATTTGTGTTCAATAGTTCATATATTGAATTTTAGACTCTATATGCAATGTTTCTTGATAGATTCTCAGGATTCTAAGTGGAAGCATTCTGCCACAGAATATATCAAAGTATAGAAAAAGTTGCTATCAGACTATAAGAAAATAAGCTGAACAGTTGGCAGAGTTGATGTGGAAAGAATATTTACTTTTCACTATAAAATATAATTTATTATGACATTTATACTATTATGCATCCTACATTTTAAAAGAAAGCTGTTTTAAAGACGAAGAGCTGTACAGATAGATTTATGGATGAGTAATTTTTATCAGATGCATTCTTTTCATCAACACAGCATATCTAAAATATGATCATCTTTTTATGTTAGTCCTTCAATGTTTTTACTTTCTCCATAAAATTTCTGTTACTACTATAAATGATACTAGTTTGTATAATCCTTTGTGCTTGGGTGTTTCTGGAATTAAGTAATCCTGTTTTTTATGTGATACAGAACTGACTTTGTGCTGAACTTTTCATCCCTTCAATTAGCTTCTTTACCCTTCAAATTCTTTAACATCGTGTGTTCAAACACTGAGAAAGTCCTCAAAAAAAAAAAAAAAGAATGTGATTCAATTTTACCATGAAATACAAAGTTTCAGATAATATTTTAATCCCTACCCCTTACTTTCTTCTACTTTTAATTTAATACAAGTTCTATCCTGGAAGGCTACTAAATATTGCTGAATGTTTTCCTACATCTAATTTAATGATCCCATTGTTTTTTCTTTTCACTTACTCAGTTAATGGATTGATGTTCATTGATAAACTTTTTTTCCTTTTAACCATTTTTGTGTTCTGGGGATTGTATCTCCATAAAAGAAAACCCAACAAGCTAAAAACATATAAAAAATGTTTTCAGTGCACTAACAGGACAATTGTATAAAAACAGCATTATTCATTTTTCATTACTGAGTTTGGCAAAAATATCTAAAGTCTGTCAGTATCCAGCTTTGGCAGGGACATGAGGAAATTGGATCTGACTTATATGACTGGTTAAGCATAAAGATAATCTCTACTATTTGTTGCTTCAGTGCCCAAGGAAGCTGACCAGACAGTAGACAATCAAATACAAAGATGTCTCTCATGTCTAAAAAGAAATTTAATATATTTTCTAGTTATAAAAATTTGAGTTCTCAGAAGAGATCTCAAGTTACATTTGTATTCAAGTTTGGTATTATGCAATATAAAGGAAAATTAAGAAACAAAAAGAATCATTGATGTGTATAGTTCAGACATGAACTTTCATCTGATCTTGGGATAATAAATAGGCTAACAGCATTGTTTTTATTACATTTATTCATCAGTTGCTTGAGAATTGTTTCTCTTTTTACAGAGTAACTTAGCTTAAGTTGATGTTCACATAATTTTTCTAACCTTTTTATATCCATCTTTCAGAAGATGAAACAAACGAGTAATTTCAACGAAGTTTGCTTATAGATCCAAAAATTAAAAGTGCCTCGACATCTACTTGAACTAATTCTTATTAATGTTTAATATAGGAATGGGAAGGTCATTATTATATCAGGTAGAAACTCATCCTGGAAACATACTGATCAGAAAACCCAGTCAGCAGCATTTGCAAGTCAGTAAGAGGACCCTGAGCTGCACTCATGCGCAATGGTCTACTAAGATGAATTCAATACCTATATTGTAAATTGTGGTTTTCTGGTCCAATTCCTTCCTTAGCCCACACATATTATCGACTAACTCAATTTTCTGAGTTGTACAGCTCTTATCCTAATTTAAGCTGAGACTTGAAAGATTACCCCGAAAAAAAGTTATGTTTTCCCCTACTGTTACTGCTTATTCCCTTCATTATTCCACTCTCACTTAGACATAAATATATTTATTTCATTCTTCTGTTTGAATTGCTTTGCATAGAGATTGATTCACCCCTTCCATCTGTCTTTCCTTAATATCTCACTATGTGAATTCCCTGTTCTGACATTTTACTTAAGATAATTTTAAAAATTACTGATACCCTTGGCATTCAAATTTTGCTTATTAAATTGTTTATCAAAAATTCACACTTTCCAGATGCCTTTTAAAAAGATATGGCCAATTAAATAATGCTTGAATAAATGTAGATGAGCTCTAAATAGCAATCCTAGGGATAGAATTACTTTAAATTGATACTATTGTTAGCAGAAAAATGCATCCATTTTTTTGTCCTTTATGTAAGAAAATTGTCTCTGCATAAAAATATCACAGAAGAAAAAAACAATATTAAATGGTGAAGTGGTATTTGAATAACATAAAAGTACACCTGTAATCATTTTCACAACTAAATTTATTCTTCTCCTTGGATAAAAAAGTATGCATTCATATTCAGGCAGTCTTAAATTAGCTATTTCACACTTCACATTTTGAATGCAGGAACATATCTCATGAAATTTCTATTGGCATTATTCATTGAAAAATCAAATTAAGAATATTCCAAAATTTTCTTTGTTCAGAATAACTGAAACATTTAAAGAGATATATACATATATATGTATAAAATACATATATAATACATATGTATGCATGTATGGTCAAATCATTGATGGTTATTCTTATGTCCTATAATGAATGGTTTTAATTTTTTAGTGAAAGGCTCTAAAATTTAAAAATATCTACATTTTTCAAATTTATAGACACAAAAGAGTCATTTTCTGTAGAAGAGAATCATTTCTAAAAAAAAATATAAAATTCAGAAAAACAGCCTATGTGCAATAACACTGAAATCTTTAATCACTCATTCATTTATCTAAATATAGTCTCAGGGATCAATTATGTGTTAGGCACTGTAGGGAATAAAAATAGAAGTAAAATATGATCCTTTTCCTCTTACAGATTATAATATAAATAACTGGGGGGATGGGGACACATGTACATAAATAACCACAGTGTAAAACAGAAAATAGAAATGTTCTCAGAGAGTAAGACCGGGCTATGGGAATGAAAGACGGGGGCCGGATGGGGAAACACATCACTGCTTGAGAGCTGCAGGTGGTACCAGAGAATCAATGACTGCTTGGGCATTAGGGAATATTTGAGTAAGACTTGTGTTAGGACTGCATCCACTGAAGACATGATAGAACCGAGCAGAGAAATATTTCAGAAAAGGGAACTATCGGACCTTTGGGAACCCGTACAAATGTGTCTGTACCACACACACTGACTCACACACACACATGCTCACCAATAACAACAGCAGATGAAAGAGTAGCCTAGTCTTAAAATACAGCTATCATACACTAATAAATATTGACTGAATAGGACAATAGTTGGGAGTGGGAAATGGTAACTCTTTTTCCTCAACCTGTACTGTGAACCAAGATCATGTTGGCCAGGAGTCTGGTTCCATTCCCGTTTCATTAGGGTTAGAGAGAATCACAGAGAGCTTTCCCCTGGCTCCCTCATCTACCAGTTGACAAAGGCTTCCCCATGCCGTCCAAGGCACAGAAGTAAACGGAGATTAAAATAGCTGCAGAACACTTCCTGCTCTGTTTTAACTGTGCTTTCATTCTACTTGACTTACACCAATTGGAATGTTGAGGGAAAATCCCATGAGACATCAAGCATGTGAGATAATGTGTCAGTGCCTCAAAAATGTTTGTCCAGCCTACTGCACGCACCCATCAGTTCCCTCTCCACAAGAAAGCACATCACGTAGGGGAAATCATTCTTAGCACACACTGCTGCTTCTTCTTTCTTGACAACAGACTTGTCACCTCCATGAAGTAAGTATTCAATCACTGTAATAATTTGTCACTAATCCAGCCACTTAGCAACACAATACAGACTATGTATTCCAAACAATTATTTGAAAGTTACAGCTTTCCATGCATCTAACTAACAAAGTGCTATTTGACCCAGGATTTACCAGAATAAAATACCTGGCACAACACAGGTACATAGTAAATAACTGTGTAATGAATGCTGCGTTTTTTTACTCCTTTAAAAACAATATAATAGAGTGTTTGTGAGAAAATGTTCTCAGACTTGTAACTTCAGTTGATGAGGACATAGCGCTGCCCTTCTTTTTGACTTGTAGGGAAGAAAATCTGTTAGCTCCACTAAACTACGAGCAATAGCTTTGTTTGCCTGAGCCAGAAGCTTCAGCAAAGCTGATAGTAAACTTGGAATGAAGGATAAAGAGGAACCTTTCAGAGTAAGTGGTCAGAAAAGGTCTACACAATAATCTTAATCCATGAAAGCGGTCACTCGACTCCCATCTCTCTTTACTGAAAACAGAAAATCCTGGCTAACAACCTTTCCCAGGCTCCTTTGCCTATCTACTGTACAAACCTTCCCTATTCCTTCTATAAGACAGAGGTAGCAGGGATAAAAGCACCTCCAAAATTCCTGCTCTGACCTAGACTAAATGTAAAGTTGTAGGAAATTTACTTTTTTTGGAGGGATATTCATGCTTTAGGTTCCACAAAAGGCTTCAATTGTTACTTAGGTTAACACTGTCCCTGTTATGATCAGTAACTTTCTATCTCACTGCCCTGATTTTATTTTACCTTAGTCCTTACTACTATTTAAAGTAGTGTTATCTATCCATCATTCAATTGAACTGCCAGTCAACCAGGTGTTTCTGTGTCTCACAGTTGCATTCTATATGCCTGAAATACGTGGTATTAGATGACTTTCAAATATTTTTAATCAAAAAAAAAAAAAGAACAGATAAATGACTATTTCACCTCAGTTTCCAAAGCTCCAAACAGTCTCATCCCCTCCCTAAATGTTTCACCTGCTAATTAACTGGTGAGATGCCACCTGTTGGGTACTTCCTTCAGTTGATTCTACTTTCGCACTCTGCACATGTTTACATCTTGGCTTCTTTCAAGATACACTTTAATTGTTATTTTCGTATTTCACTTTGCAAATTCCCAATACTCACTACATTTCTTGTGTTAAACACAAATACAGAAGCATTTATTTTTAAGATGATAATATAAAATTTTAGTAAATAATATTAACCAGAAATGAATATGTTTAGCAAATAATGTAATTCAGCAATATTATAATAATGATAAAATTATGACTATTCCTATAAATTATTCTGAAACATTGTGACTCATGAAATGCATAATACACTGTTTTAACATTTTCATCATCTAGAATTAGTAATCAAGAAATATAAAATGTAAATTTAACAGATTTAAATGAAAATTCTAATGAGATCAAAGTAGCAATTACTAAGATCTCAATTAAACACACAGTTGAAATAAACTAAGACAAATCTCTCAAGTGTAAAACTGTGTATTTTTTATTTCATTTGAAACTTAATGGATTCTTCAACAGTTACACCAGAAGCAGAAGTCCATGTTTTTCACACACTGAGAATTTTATCTCATTTATTTAAATCAATAACTTAATATGCTATAATTAGAACATCTGCTATAGCTATATTTTATATACTATTGCAAAACAGCTGCAAGCATAGATTGTATTATTTTATGGGTACCATAATTGTGAAATTATACAATGTACATTTATCCATTTCCCCAAACTTTATGGTCAACCTCTATATTCTTTGTGCTTATAAGTATAGTGTTGTGTTTCTTTAAGAAACCATCCCATAAGTCCAATCTTCATGAGATATAAAAAGTACTCTAAATCTACTGGAGAAATTGAAGGAATTTAGATCAGCTAATAGTTACAATTTAAAAAAAAAATAAACTACCTTTGGAGAGTGAATTAGGAAAACTGGTGTGCATGTGTTTGTGTGTATGTGGTATGTGCATGTGTGAATCTATCTGTATATGTGTGATACCATATTCACTGGAAGGGTCAGCAGCCCTGAGGAGCCTATTTATGAGCAATATTAACACCAAACAGAGCGCTTAGCAATGTCTGCTTCTAAAAATAAACCCTGGGTGTCTCTTGTTGTCATCGTCAACCAGAGTCTTGTGTGCTCTGTGACAGAAAGTATCAAGGTTACTTCTTTGCCTTTCCACAAGCATTATACGTGGCTACCTAAAGGAGTCTCTTTGCCCTCAAGGTGGCCAAGATAAAAAGAATTCTACAATCACCCTAAGCACTCATTTAAACAACACCATTGCCCCTTGAGTAGACAGTTATCATGTTGTTTTGGCAGCAGGAAGGAATCTGTGGTTTTACTTGAATGTTATTCTTCTTTATTTAAACTACTAGAAATAACCCAAAAATGACAGAATGCTCCTTCTATAAATAATCATTCCAGTGGAGAGTTATATTAGGAGGTAACTCAGATGGTATGATAACGCCTAACAAGCTAATCTTAGACCTGCGATGCCATAAGATAGAAATACCGAAGCTAAGAATAACTGACCCAAAGGAGTCAGCCTGCTGAAGAGAGGCATGGGCATGTGGACATTGTAGGTTCTAATGCATTTTATGATCACCTGAAAGCTTCTCTCTCCCAGGAAGACAATAATCTATGGTGGACATTAATATGATAACTGATGTTTTTACGATGCATTGATTCATAAAGATGGCTCAAGATTCTCATGGCAAACAAGACCATAAAGAAGTGTTGTTGGACCTGAGTTTGCCCTTGCATAATTGCAATAGTAAGTAATTGGTAAATTTTAGGTTTAGGCCCCCAGTAGAATGTACAATATCCATCTAACAAGGTGTAATTTAAGATAAAGTACAATATCATGATAGTATATTAATATTTATATTCAGTTTTCATTCAAACTGTCCAAATTGGACCCAAATAAGATGAGTATATATTCAAAATAAGCAGAATGTAAATATTATCAACTAGAGCTTTAACTTACATCAGGAATTTCTTGCTACATGTTGAAACCAGAATTTGAGTGAAGACATAGACTTTATTAATGCCACATTTCTAGGTAAAGACCAAAGTGGGCACAATTCAAGCATGTTTTGTCAAAAGAAACAAATGCCACCATACAGATATTCTAAAATAGATACTCTATTGCTAAAATACATTAGTAATAATGTGCTGTTTTGGCATAGAGCTAACTTACTTTATCCTATGGCTATGTTCTGTGAAATATGGTAGAACTCTGAAGGTTTCCTTAAGCTTACCTCAGCCCTGGACACTGTTAATATCTTCTAATTTTAATTATGAAGCACTGGAAATTTGCTTCAAGACTTTCAATATGGTGGCCTCATTATGTCTTCAACCTCCCAGGATTACAAAGTCTAGTAGATGTTGTTATAACAAACATGAATAGGCTAAACATTTTTCTCTTTGAGAAAACTGGCAGAAGTTGAAACTAGACTCTGCCATTCCCTACCTATGCAAATTATCAGTAAATGCCTTTCACTTTGAACCTGTTTGGTCAATGGTGAAATGTGAATTTTGCTACAACTACTCCATGTATCATTGAATCATAGTGAGGATTAAATGACAAAGCAATGCCTGGTAGACAGAAAGACTCAAAACATTAGCTGTTTTATATCAGTACTAAGAAAAACAACTTTAAAATGTGAAAAGATAGGTGTACGCACATGCCTGTAATCCGGGCATTGTAAGGGTGACGCAGATTGATTACTTTGAGTTTGAGGCTATCCTGGGCTAAGTGATTGGTTCAAGGTCAGCCTGAATTACATAGAACCTGTCTCAAAATAAATAAATGAATAAATAAATAAATAAATAAATAAATATAAGCATATAATCACTCATGTCCTGAATTACAACTAATAATTAGAAAATCAGAGGAGAGTATGACAAAAGATAAAGTGAAAAGGATAACTGATGGTGATATCTTTGGATTCAAAACATGCCACCTGAATTTTAATTGTAAACAGATTTTCAAAGTACCATCAAGAGTGAAGTTAAAACAATGTTCTCTTCATCAAGAGCTTTTACTACCAGTTTACCCTACAGGGGGTTCCTTGAACACTTCTGGGTAATACATTATTACCGAAGCAAGAACTCCCAAGGTAAAACATTACTTAATAAAAATCTCATGAAATATATTGTTTATTCGTTTTAATTTGGTTTATTTCAATTTTAATTTCAAGTTTCAATTTTGAAAGAACTTCATGACATTCTCATATTTTATCACAGTTTGGAAATATCATGCCTTAGACACTCATAAAAATCTACCTCAAGCAAACCAAGAACAGTAGAAACAAGTGCAAATGAGTCCATAATGAAAAAAATATGAATTAAAATGTTTCTGATATAGGTGTGAACCAAGAGGAGAGGCAGGAAAATAAAGTGGGTATTTCCAGCCTTATTAGCATGCAAAAAGTTCACTCATAAGCAAATGACTAGTTATAGTCTGTGGTTTGGTAAATTTCTTTCTTCCTTAAAAGTGGTTTTCATTGGATTTAATTATTGGGTATTTTAAAAACCATATGCATAAAAGACTACCTATTTTACCATGGAAAAGTTAATATTATGATATGAATGGAAAAGAAATTCTTTTAAAAACACAAGAATTACTTATTTCTGTATTCACGAATCACAATCACTGAGAGTAACTTATATATAGTGTTCTCTGGTATCACTATAGAAGTGGGTCATTAAATTATACAAATTTAAATTAATTTTGTTTTGGGAAAGTGACTTAGATGAAAAAGAATTAGGGACATTAAGTTTCTCCCTCCTTGTTGCCAACCTTCTGCAATTAAAAAAGAAAAAACCTGCCAATAGCAAGGGCACAACACATCCCAAGCTAACCCTTGGCAGTGCAATTTCCTTTCAAGAAAAGGCATGTGAATCTTGGAAGTTCACTTTCAAAAGTCATTTTCGTGGGCTTTCATTCCAACTACATTGGTTCAACGTATTCCATTTCAGAAAAAGAGTTAAAATGTAGTCATCATTCCATGATATAAAGATTATTCACTGTTCTCAAAATGCAATAACTATGAAAACCTAATGACAGAGACATTGCATTCTGAATATTTAAAGATAATCTTCCTTTCATATATTAAAAACAATTCATGTATTATTAAATTTCTGTAAAATTTTTCTGCCTCGCGTTAATGTTTACATTGCCAGCATTAACATGATACTCTTCACAAGTTTGTGATAAACATTTGTAATGTATCTTGTGGAAATGTTGATATCCCTCTTTTCTAAAAACAAAAATGGCTTACAACCTAGAGATCAAATTTTTGTCCATAGTACGTGTTTCAGTCTTTTTTATTAGGAGGCTCTAAAAACACATAGCATATCTATTCAATACTAGTAAAAAGTTATACATTGTTTACAGAGAAGTATTACCTTCATGATACTGAAGTGGCATCCATAATTCAATTAAAAGGTAAACTAAAACAGCCCATTAATTTATTTATAGCTTGAAACTAAAAACTAAAGAAAATTGCAAATAAAAAAATTTTACTCACCAATATGCAGACATTGACATTGTACCTAGTTAATTTTTATTTCTCTTCTTCCTTTCTTCCTCCCAATACAAACCTGATTAAGTTTGATACCCATCTTTCTAGGTTCATCCAACAACTGGCTAAGAATGGGCAGGTGATCCTACTTGGACCACTGAATTATAAAGGAAGATCTATCATGGAAGTTCTGGATAGCATGTCTCAAAAAGAGACCCCCAAACAGCAATGTTCACCTCCTTTGTCTCTGGAATTTGCCATGTTTCAACAGCCAGGAGGCCTGGAAGTGCTACAAGTCCACTTGTGATCCCTGGAGGAAACCACTTTCTAATCATGGAACCCAAGGCCAGCAGGGCTGAGTGATACGATGAAGGACTTGACATAGCGACACACCAAAGAGCACCCATCACAGTCTGTTCACCTAACTATTGTATTATTTTACCAAATGATAAATGCCCTGGTTTGACATTTGGGATAGAATTTTCTTTCACTTATAAGAGGAAAATCACCTAACTTACAATGAATCATTGTTAGTAGTTTGGTGTAACAGCTTTATGTGAGAACATAAAAGATATACACCTATTATAAAAATTCATGGGATGCAAAAACGGATGATGATAAAAGCAAAAGCTCTTCCCTTTCACCAAATGCCAACACAAAATCTTTCCTGATTTCTATATATGAGTTCCTTGAGGACATGGAGAGATAAAAATAGTATTTTTATAAAAATAAGATCATATTATTTTGTTTTCACTTTTTAAATGAATTTAAGTATAAAGTAGCAAATATAAAAATGCTTCCTCATCATGAGATACTATTTCCAAAAAGATGTAAGGTTAAAAAACTATTCTCTTTTAAAAACCAATGTTTACAATCTTCTTTTGAAAAAGAATGTATTTCTATTTTAAGTAGCAGAGAATGTGTTCATCGTCACTAAAGGGAAGTATAATAGCACTTTCTCACCTCCTTTCACTTCACTTCTCCCCATTATCTCATACTGGTTAGCTTTACTGTTTACATTGCCCTAGTTTGTGTCCCATACTCAAAACCCCGTAGTTTTAAAATGGATTCAGTATCCCACTCCATTATTTTTACTTTTTTTTTTTTTTTTAATTTGGGTACCAGGGATTGAACTCACGATCTCATGTTCGCCAGGCAGAAGCTTATACCACTGAGCTAAATTATCAGCCCTTGAATTTGCTTTTTATGCTTTAAATTAATCTCTTCAAGGTGTGTGTATCAGTTACAGTCTCTCTAACAATTCATGTGTGAGAATTTTTACCTTGTCTATTTTCTCTATGTAACAATAATACTTAAGCTAAGTATCAGCCTAGGTTGTACTTCTTTCAGAGAACCTTAAAGAGTTTTCTTCATTGTCTTCTGACACTGAACGTGGGTCAGTTTGATAGGCCTTTTGAGTCCCCCAACATTCCATCCTTCCACCTGACCTTCTTTCCCTGTCTTGAACTCATAAAGAATTATTATTTAATAGACCAGTCGGGATATAACTCTGCCCTGAGCATTTGCATCAAATTTTCCTAAAGATAGAATGCTTTCAAAACTACAGAATTTTTTTTTTTTTAGTGAAATTATCTTTCATGATTTTTGCAAAAATATCTTGTTTTACTACTTTGGTATATCAACTTCTGGGACACAAATTATTTTTTGTTGTTGTTAGTTTGGTTTCTAGCTTTCAAATACATTGACATTCCTCTAATACATAAACTCATTTTCCTTTCCAATCAGTTTAATTATTTCAACCTTTCCCTTCTTGTCAGAAAAGATTTCCACTATTTTATTTCCTACTACTTTGATAACCAGTTCTATTTCCCACTACTTTGATCACCAGTTTTTTGTAAGTTTTTTTTGAACATCATTTCCTTAGGCCTAAATTTCCTTTTCCATCTCATTTTCCTGTTTCATCATTCTCATTTTTGAGATCTTGCTTTATGGAATTTATTATCTTACTCAGTGTGTGCTATTTGTGGAAAACAATTATTACGCAATCGCATGGGCTAAGGCATGGATGTTTTTCTCCTTGGTGGAATCTCTAACAGCACTGAGGAAGGCATATAGCTTAGGAATATTGCCACAGTTGAAAGTGTTGCTCTGAGACCATCTTTTCTCCAGAGACCATGTTTCTTCACTTTCCTCCATTTCTCCAGTTTCTCCCCCAGGATCCTTTCTATTATTCCTCAGTTACAACAGAAACATAAACAATCAAAATTGTGGAGGTTAATCACTCATTTTGCTTTTTTTCAAAATTTATGAACGATAGAATTCACAGGATGGTTGCAACTTGCCAGTACAATTCTAAGAAGGTCCTAAAGACAAGTCTCTGTTCTGATCAGACTAATGCTTCCATTTGTCTCCCTGGCTACTGGTTTCTGAGGTTTACTGAACTGGGTTATATAATTTTCATTGCTCAGTTACTGTTGAATATTGTTCCAGGTAGAAGAGGTCTTTGCTCACTGGCTTTTACGTTTGGGGGCTCACTTCACAACTTACCAGTGGTGAGAAATTCTGCAATATGTTTTCAAATCTCTCATCTCATCACAATTTAAATTTAGAATTTGAGTTTCTTTCAGACATCTGTGGATGTATTATTTAATGGACATAGTAATAATCGCACTACCTAGGCCATTCTCTGAAACATGAAATATTCATTCATGTCCTCAGTCTCAATGGGTCCTATTTATAACTAGTTTTTGATTGATAACTATCCACTATTCCACCAGTAACGGTCTTGCCAGTGAATATAATCTGAGCTTGAGAATGGCAAAATAATAATTATGAGAAACATGAGAAGTGATTCTCACCCAACAGCAGCAGTTCACAGAATTTCGTTTTCATAATTGGATTATGCTTTTCAAGTAGACATTAAGTGACTACTGAACAGAAAATAGTCCCTTTCTCCTGATACTACACACTAAAGAACAAAAGGATTTAGAAAAGGACAAAATGCATTTTAATAAAGGATCCAGGGGCTGGGGATTTAGCTCAGCAGCATAAGCACCTGCCTGGCAAACACAAGGTCATGAGTTTGATTCCCAGTACCAGAAAGAAAGAATCCAGGATTTACATTTAAAAGTTTTTTTCTTTTTCACCTAAAATAAGAATGCATGATGAAAACACGAGTTTTTTTTTATTACACCTATATCTGACATTTCTTCTCCACAAACTCTAGGAAATTCCTTCATAATACTGTGAGGACAGCTCTGTTGCCCAACATGTAGAGTAAGATGCCTAGCAACAGGCAAACACCCCTGATTCTGCCAGCTCCTGCTGAGAGACCTGAGTCAATATTTGCACTTCCCTCACTTTCCACCATAGTTATCACCTATCCTGGCCTACATGAGCCTCAGAGTTGGAGATGTACTTGGCAAAATGTGTTATTCACAGTGATTCCAAGATTCTAGATTTTTTTTTTTAACTAAAAGACATTGGCAGACTATGGTATAAAACTAGGTATTAAACATCTCAGTTCTACCTAACATGTATAACCTGACTATGTCAATATTAAGAAAACATGCAACCATATACAGCACCAGTAATTCAATCACGTATAAAAAGCTCTGAACAAAAATAATCTATATTGATATATAATAGTCAATATAAATAGGACAACAAATAAGAACTGTTAACAACAATTATACAATAAAACTCACTTTTAAAGTAATCTCGAGAAATCTGCCACTGAAGTATCATTTGACCACATACTCTGCAATTACTTTCTCTTTGATTATTAATCATATAATGAGACATTTCAGGGCACACACACAAAAGCTGTCCTAACACAGTCACTATTTATGTAAGGAAAAGACCTAGATAACCAAAGAAATAGCTGATTTACACAATAACTAAGGAAAACTGATTATGGATATAAAAATTTATTTTCCCTATGACCTATAACCTATAATCTAAATATCTAGCTTGTTTAGCAAGGTACGACATGACATGGAAGACCTAGCATCCCTCATTTAGTCACTAAAACTTGTAAGGATAATAGTGACTATATACTTCAAATTTTTATTGCTGCATATGAACCTCACAAGAACACCACAGATAAGATGGAGGACATCGTTATTCTTCTGTTTGAAGATGAGGAAACAAGTTAAACAATTAGCCAGCAGCAGACCTTGTAGGAACCAGAATTTTTTTTAGCACAACTTTTGGTTCTTAGGACAGGGCACTCACCCTCTACCATTCTGCACTGCTGCCTATCTCTTCTCTCATTTAGATCCAAAGATTCCATCAATTTTTCATCCTAAGATTCACAACTAGTTCTCTATCCAGGTGGGAGCCCAACAGGACTTGTAGATACAGTATATTAGAAAAACCCACGCTTAATTTAGCAGTTAAAACACAGGGCAAACCCCACTGATGATGGTTCACTAATATTATCGTCCATTCTCTATCCCTGCAGCAGTGGTTCTGTTTGCTGAAGGCTACAACAGCTGGAGAGATTTAAGAACAACCAGTGTCCGTACTTTATCTGCCACCAATTAAAACAGAAACTTTAAGGGTGGAATAATAAGCATTACATTCCATAGAATGCTCCTAGTGACTCTTATGTGCCAGAACCAGTGTCTTACTGAAACTACACAAGAAAGATTTAGTGAATTAAAGTTAATGACATGACACAGGAAACAAAATCAAATGTTATACAACTTCACAGGAAGGATGCAGTTTATGTTTCAAATTTTAAAAACAAGCAGACCTTGAGTTTCTTTATTTACCCCAGACAGGTTAGGGAGTTGATGTTAACCGGATCACTTTTCATTTAATAGCTAGTGCCTCAGTGCTGCTTCCTGTAGAGCTTGCAACAGAATGGGCAGTCTCAAGTACTTCCCTGTTTGAAAATGTTGCTTCTTTGTATACACATTACTAACTGCCAGGGAATAACAATCTTAACCAAAATGGGAGTAAAGCTGTGTGTGATTATTTAATGTGGAGAAATAGCAAAGCTTGCTAACACCTGTAGCCAGCCCTAGTGGCACCAGGTAATTGCTACTTGGTAAACCCACTTATGTTTCTATCATTTGAAAGAAATATTAAATTTATATTCAGAGGCAAAGTTTAAAAGGATAGTTTAGTACTGAAAGTTATCTGTAATAGTTTTCAAAATATAATGCTAAATGATCAGTCCTATCCCAGACGTATCTGTTGACCTGTCCCCAAGTCCTTGTCAGCTTTCAGCGAACTGATAATAAACTACTGCAATTCTGGCAGGTTTACTTTTAAGTAGACATTACTCATTTATATAATTGCCATCAAGTATATAAACACCATATTGTAAAAAGTTGATCTTCTATTCTCATTTCATGTGAGGGTTGTGTCAGAAACATCTTAAAAGCATCATGACCATTCGAGATTTAAAGAAAACTAGCTTCAAGAAGAATTTGCAGATGGGAACATGTATTCGCACCAAAGCAGACATCATGCCAACCTGTGGAATATCTGACTCTATACCCAGACCCTGCCATGCAAGTAAATGCTGCTTTCTGTTACATTCTTATCATGTAAATCCCAGCAGTGATCGATAACTATGATTAAGCCTACAAAGGAACTTAAAAGATTTCAGGAGGCACTTCAAGGCAATGCAGCTTGAAGTACTCAGATGAGGACAGAAACAAAGTCCCAGACACTTTATGAACTAGGTATAAGAAACACAAATAAAAAGCAATAAATGAAAATATTTAATATTGCCCAGAGAAGCTGTTTCCCCCATGGATACATCCTTGAAGGTACAAGTACATACACAGAGAAGCTAAAAATTAGAATCTGTTACTGTTATCCTTTAAAATGTTGCACCTGCTTCTAACACATTTATATGCATGTATGCCATTGCATCTGCCTGACAATGCTAGACGTCCCAAATGTTTTTGGAAAAAAATTAAAACAAGCATCTGCTAATAACAATTTCATTTCATCCTAAACAGTTTCATTTTGGGCTGAGGAGAAAAAAGCCAAATTATGAAAAAGAATAAAATTACCTTTAAAACTGCACGGTAAACACATTTCAGAAGGTAGGACTATAAATAGATGAATACTGTAAATATAAAATCATCAGGCTGGCTGAGGCTGTGATTTAAACTGAAGCTCCAATATGAACTTACCTGATTTAAAGTCCTTTCAGCACATGCTTACAATCAGCACAGATCCCTTTTTTCTAGCTGCATAGTAAAGCAAAACACCCTCAACTATATTTTACTTATCTCGGTCTCATCTCTCATCAGAAGCAATACTTTGCAATTTCATTCAGAAGCAGCCGTCCTTGTGCAGACTCAGAGTGTGCACAGAAACAGCAATGGAAGGGATCTAAGTTAAACCCTACAGCGGCACCGAGAAAACATCAACATCCCATCAAAAAGGCAGCAATTTCTAACAAGAGGTGCTCTTTTTTTTCTTTAGCTCATTTTCCAGGATAGTCCCCTTTTCAACATAAAACCTCTCAGTTATGAAAGAGGATCTTACCTGAACTGATCATACTGTGCATTCTTTGCTGAGCCAAGAGCTGCTCCCGTCCAGCCACCCCATCTGAGGAAAAACAAGAGTCACTCTCGTAAATTGTCTGCAGCATAATCCAGTCACTCTTACTTTAGCTACATGAAAGATTCATCAGTGCTCAGTGCAGTGGCCCCAGGAGCTACCCTGGCTGGTCCTGCCTCCTCCCTGAGGAGAAGCAGCACAGGATCAACTTCGACAATGATTTCCTTTCTGCTCAAGAGGACAGCTACTTTTAAAAAGACCTGGGTACTTTCCCCATGTTACCAACCTGTGTGCAAAGTGGAAAAGACAGAATGGATGCTAGAGCTCTCTGGAGTTTTAGCTATCCCGGAAACTAAAAGCAGGTGGGACACAGGAATGTGCTTCGAGGTTATTTCTTTGTCAGAATAAGTAGAAAAATATTAACTCTACCCACGAGAAAAAGAAAGCAATTAAACCTGGCTTATAGCTCTTGAGGCAGCTAGGGTTTCTTTGCAAGAGCCCTGGGTCCTGCAAGTGGCTCCAGCCGGCGTCCCTCTCCTATCTGTGAGTCTCTCTCTTCCCTTTCTCAGTCTCTCTCAGCTCAAGTTGGCTAAAGCCAGTGATAATCCATTTGCATATGAATCAACAACAGCATGGCCCACAGGCACAGAAATAGAACAATGGTCGGCCTGAGCCAAAAATAGGTCAAGCATGGCCGAGAGATTGGAGCCTGCATTAATGCATTTAAAAATACCCCAGCAAACCCAGCTGTCCAGCCTCTATCTTTCAAATCATAATTCTCTGTTGTAGGGCCTTAAAAGCAGTTAACTCTTTCCTTCCTCCAAGCTTGCTTCATGCACTGTTTCCACACTGGCAATTCGCGTCCAAAGCAAGAAAAGCAAGGAAAAAAAAAATTAAGAATCATAATTCTAAAAGGGCAAATGCACATACATTTAATTTCATTTTATTTTTGTAGTATGTGTTTTTGGAAGAGAGGAGAGAAGTGCAGAGCTCTGTATTGGTTCTAAAATAATACTGGAAGCTTTTGCTCATAATGTGGTTTCTGCCTCACCCACGCACAGCAATCCTGGTGTTCTATTTTTGTTGCCTGTTTCTCTGGCTACACTGCAGTTGGCTGTAGCACTAGAAGCTTTTCTGCCTTCTAGTTTCAGCACTGACAGGAGATTTAGTAGAGGTAGTTTTGGAAAACAAGCACACCCCAGAATAAAATTTTTATGAAGGACTGGCTTGATTTTGTTTTACTTGCTATCTATGCAGGGCAATTGTCCATTTCACAAATCCTAATGTGATCTTAGTACCAACGATCAATTTTATTGGGTCCAATTCCTACTATATCTAAAAAAAAAAAAAAAAATCCAAAAACAAAAACACAAAATCATGGCTGAGACCTAAAATGTTGCACTCTCAGGCTAAGTCCAAACTGCTTGGAAAAGGAAACTATACTTTCTCATAGATGTAGAATTACTTCATAACTGCATCTTTTGATTAATATATTCACTACCCACATACTGTTAACATCTACATATTGGGTGCCTTAAACACAGACCTTATTTCCTGTAGAAATAGTTGATAGAACCGCATACCAGCACACATTGTAGCATTCACTTATAAAATAAATGCACTACACAGCACTAGATAGTACAAAACTTGCATAATCTGTTGTACATTGATGACATCATTTATCTGTGAGAAGTAAGTTCTGTATCCCAAAAGAGGATGTTAGCATTTAAACACTTTCAAGAGCAAGCAAGAGTGAAAATGCACCAGTCGTGGAATCTCTCCTTCCTTTTCTGACCTAGATCAGCAAGAAAGATACAATTTTTAGAGGATCAGTGGCAAATAGCAAAGAAAGGGGAAAAGGGAGATTACTGTAAGGTCCCCAGAATAGTCAGGTGGAGGAAGGATCTTCCTCCTTGTCTCAGGGTATGAGACAAGGAGATGTAAAGGAACATATTCAGAGTTACGGTGAAAGGAAGAAATATGTCAAACCATTTATCAGGGAACCCATTGCTGAATTCTCGTTTCATAGACTAATTTCTGTTTAATGCAACACTTCCTAAAGAAAAAAAAAAAACTACTAGGACAGATATTCTAAGAGATGTTTCTTAAAAGTAGTTATTCCATTGTAACTTTTGGATCTTATTTACTCTTTCAGCTTCTTACACTAGTGAGACAATACAGTGTTTACACATGCAAGTCTGATTTATTTCACTTATGAGCATTGTTTCACATATGAGTATTGATAAAAGTCTCAAGTTTATCATTCTTTATGGCTTAATAATATTCTACCTTATAAAAATATCAGGTTTTTAAAAATCCATTCTTCAAAAGTTACAATAGATATAGTAAAAGGAAAAAAAAACTGCTCAAAGGCAAATTATATTGTTTGATCAATCTTGCATGCTTGTATCTGGTAAACTGAACAACTATTTTGAAGGTAACAATATGCAATATAATAACCATTGCTAAATTCCTATCATCTTGTTTTGAAATCCTATATAGCTATTATTTTTGGTTGTTGCTGTTGTTGTTGTCATTTTGCTTTTGTTGTTGTTTTTGGATTGTTTGCTTCTTGATTTTTTCTAGTTTTTTCTCTTTAAAATTAAAAAAAATAAAGGTAGTTGTTTCAAGCTGCATTTAACTTAAGCTAACCAATAAAATCTTATGTGCATACCAGCAGTTAAAAAAATTTGATTCCATCTGATATTGTGCACTTTAAGAAAAGTGTGCATACCATTCAAGGGATAGCTATAGTGTGAGTATAAACACTTTCCTTCAGAATGACATATGTAGTAATCACACATGACATTTTAGACGTTGGAGGAAAGAGAAATTACCCACAGTGGTCTTCAGCCTTGGCCTTGGAGCCCAAGGGTAGTGGGAACTGCCTTAGTTTCCCGTAGAAAAGGGTTCAGCTTTCCTCTCACTTCAGCTCCATTTTTATCTGTTTACCTTTGGGTATGCAAGATTTCTGTCTTTTTTATTATTATTATTCTA
>PVLA01002151.1:28749-289405 GCA_004027455.1 Hydrochoerus hydrochaeris
TTCCCTTCCCTTCCCTTCCCTTCCCTTCCCTTCCCTTCCCTTCCCTTCCCTTCCCTTCCCTTCTCCTGCCTTCTGTTTTCCTTCCTTCTTTCCTCCCCTGCCCCCAGGAAGGACTAAAAAGACTTGCTTAAGATAACCAGGCAATTAACCACATGGGTCTAGCATTGATGTTCTCTGGTCCTAATATTTTTTTCCTTACTAAAATCATACAAATAATTATGTGGAATATTTAGAATAAAATTTAATGTGAGCAATGGATGACAAATGCAATCACTGTCTAAGTGTTCACAATGTTTTTTTATAACAAAATATAGAAAAACCATGATAAACACATGAGGGATAACAGAGCCATAACACTGGCATAATATATGCCTACACATCTCTTGTCGTTTTATGTTTAATTACACCCTCAACCCCACAATTGACAAAAAGGATCTCCAGGCATTTATTGTCATAAACAAAAAATAGAACAGACTTCAGAATAGTGAGTTAGTAATTATCCTATTTCTCAAAAGTTCCAGGAAAGGGCATTCCTGCATGTCTTCATTTTGACCAAGTTTTTCAACTTGAGGTTTATTTATATTTCTTCCTCATATTCTAGCAGCATTTTTCCCACTAGCAGCCTGGTTTTCCATTTAACTCTTAATAATAAAAAAACATTTCAGTGTAAACACTTCTGTACATATAAAATAGATCCCACTTATCTCTAGGAAAAAATAAACATCAAAATCACCACTACAGGTGGTAATTACTATAGTCCTGTAATTCAAAATTTCAAATATGAAAAAACTGAATTCTCACACCATTTCAATAATGTTGGTAAAGAGGTGTGACTAAGTCTCTTTTGGGGCATTTACTAAACCAATTTTACTGATTTGGAATAAAAGATATATTTTCTAAGTATTTTAAAAAGCTAATACCTATGTCAGGCTAAAAAGGTAGTATAAAATAATCTCAATATAACAAATTCTAATTCACCTCAATAAGTATTTTTGAAATTGACCCAAATGTCATACTTTGCATTCGTATAGGTAAAATTTTTCAAAAAAAGAGTGAGTTCCCAATTTAATACAAGGCAGGAATGAGAATCGAATCCTAATGTAAACATATTACTAAATAATGACTGATTTTTATGAACATTTATGAGCAAAAAACAAAATGTATCACAAGAACTAATACCAGAAATGTTCTCAGACCTCTGGTTTACAATGACCTTTTCTCAATTCAATCTTATTGCTGACCAAAGACCCTAGCAGGAAAGGTGGTATATGATTTATTCTACCAAAAAATCTCCTCTGTTCATCTGTAATCAAGCAGACTTTTCATAAAGTGATGAATCCTATGACTTTGGAATCTAAGCTTTAAAATATCCCTTGAAATTCTGAGCTATGCCTTACATGAATTTTACAAATTATTTGGCAGTAAATGGTGACCTCAACCATTCGCTGACATTCTTTCTTTTCCCAATCTCAATTTCTCAAACTACAGCATAATAAAACCTTACACCATTTTTAGCAGTTAACAAACTTGGTACTTTCAGGTCCTCAAGAACAAGAAGGATAGAGAAAGTATAGTATGAAGTACTGTTTCATTAATTAGCTTATTTATCTGAATTTTCTGCCACTTAGAGGAACAGCACCAACTCTTAGCGAGTACTGGACTCTGTGTTTACAAGCGAATTCTTCTAAACTAACACAGTATCATTGGTTATCAAACAGTTTTAAGATAAGAAAATCATGCCAGAACCCACCAACAGGTGGAGAGTTTAAGAAAAGGCATCTGCTATAAAATTCCAGGGAGACTTTCATATGACAGAAAATCAACAATAACAAGAACTCTAGAGTCATTGGCCTTGCTTTGGTTGAAATAATTTCTTCCATAGTTCTTCTCTTCAAATGGGATGTGTTGATTGATGAGTCAATCTTTTTTTAAAAAAAATTACAGAGGGTTAGACATGTAGTTCCCCTGAACTACTAAATCAGAATCTCTAGAAAGAATCTGTATTTTAACAAGCTCTCCAAGTGATTCTGATGCACAAGAAAGTTTAAGAACCACAAGATTAGATCATCTTTCCAAAGCAGTAATTAGATGGCTAAAAATGTAGATGGATAAAGTATCTTTTTGCTGCAATTTCAAATTAGCAAGTATTATTAGAGAACAATTTTTAAAAATGAAAATAATTCAACTCGATAAGAGACTAACAAGCAAAGCCATTAGTATGTAAAATATGGAAAGAATAAGGAGGATTGTCCAGAAACTGATCTTGGAAAATGAGACCAGCATTGTACTTTTAAGGTCTGAGTCTGTGTGTATTGCTTTTCTTTCTTAGCCACTCTGTTTTAGGTTGTTTTTTTGAGTGTGCACAAGTTACATATCCTTTCCTGTACTCAAACAACACGGAAAGAGAAAACAATACAGCACTGCAATCAGAGGAATAAGTAAAACTTAACAATCTTTTGGTAGAATCAAGAGAAGTCTGTTTTTTCTATGAAAGTCAAACATTTATATATTAAACATTATTTCTCAATCACAGTGCAAGCCCTGAAGGTATAAATATATGCAGGAGTGACACAACCTTTATTTTCATGGCATCATCAGTTGTAGAAGAAGGACACTTAAGCTGATTCCTACTATAGAATTTGATAAGAAACTGTATAAATCTAAATATCATTTCAACCTTTCCTGAATTTTAATTACAATCACAGCTTCAGAATCATGATAAATATGTAGGGTTATCATCAGGATTACAGAGAACTGTATCATAGCTGGCAAACACAAATTTAATATATGGTAGCTATAGTAATAATAAAAATGGCCTGCAGACTTATAATTCAAAGTGTTAAAATATTTGAAAAGCTGTTACTCATCTCCTTTTTCTAATACATATTCTTTTAAAAGTTATGTAATTGAATAAATATTGAGTTCCCTACTCATATCCATAAAAGCTCCATTCATTAACATTAAAAGATAGACCTTTTTGCTTCCTGTTGTATTACCAGAAGTTAGCATACTATCTGGCACATTATCACCCAATACATATTTCTGCAGTGAATAATGCTTCCTTCTCCAGAATACTAGTAAGAGACTAACGTTCTGGAGTAAATCCTGAATATATTATTAAATCTCAAAAAGTTTATTGTTATGTATTTTATAGTTTCAAGTTAAAGTATCAATTTAACAATCAATTTTTAAAAATTTAAATGTGCATATCAGAAAAAAATCATCATTTGTTGAAATCAAGTACAGTTTAATTATATTTTAACATGTTGTGTTCTCCTTGCCTTAAACCATTTCCTCATACACAAACTAACCATGGGAAAGGCCACAGTCTAGAGGAGAAATGACCTCATAGGATCTCCCCAGTGTGGGTATCATTCTCTAGGAGAATAGGAGTAAACAAAATATTACAATATACTTCTCGCAAGGTAATGGCACTAGAGAGATTAACATAAAAAACCTTGTCTCTCTACTACAATGGCTCTAGTAACTGCAGCAATGACAGAGCTTCTAGGGCAGTCAGTGGTACCTGCAAAGGTCCACATGCCCTACTTTAAATCAGTGGGTTCCACTGAGTCTACCATTTCCACTCAACAGTCTGAAATAAATATCTGAGAGCATAAGCCCCAACTTTTACTCCTTTCAAAAGTCACATTAGAAACATATAAGACAGTTTTTCATAGAGTATTTCTATAACAAAAATATAAGAAATCTGAGCAAGTCAACAGCATGTTGCATCAGTGTGTGTGTTATATATGCCCAGATTTATTAGTAAACATCAACACACACTAATAATCTAGCATCCTTTTTCTACTTTGAAATATGAACTTTGAAATATGAAATATATACCTTGAAATATGAATCAACCTTGACAGACCTATTCTATGATAAGTACACCAAGTATGTGCAAGGTATTCATGAGCTCAGAAATTCTTAACAGAAATCTCAGTTTTAATACAATAGGCTATTATTGGCTACAGGGCTATGGAAATAAAAATTTCAGAAATCAAGTATTAGTAATCTGATCTGCACTACTTGTTATGAGTTAAATGTGTAATTTTATATTGCTCTACAAAGTAAGCTTCCTCTTTATGTAGCTGTATCTGTAATGATTACCATCTTGGAAAATAAATGAGATTCTAAAAACCACAAACTAATTCACTCACGTGTTAGAATCAAGATAAATACCAAGATCTATGATAAGGCAAATTTTCCACATAAACGTAGGAAAGATTAAAAAAAAAACCCACAGATTTTTGTGTGATTTCTTGCTGCAAAGGACAAGTTGATATTCACTGTAAAAAAAAAAAAAAAAAGCCATGATCTCTCACCAAGTGAAATCAAGAGAATTCTACAATGCTTAATTTGGAAAATAGCAATATTATGAATACTGTAATAAAAATTCGATTTCATTATTCAGTCTAGTTGGGTATCAAATACCAAGTTTAAGAAGTTGTAATCCCTAAAATAGAATTTACTTATTTTTCACAGTTTAAAATACTTATACCAACAGCATATAACTAAAGCATATTTACAACTGATCACATCCCTAATGATACAGCATTGTAAGTGTGAACTATTTCCTATGTCAGGAATCTTTTCTTATTTTAAGCAGAGAAACAAGGAGCTCTAATGTTATTTATGTTCTCACCACAGTCCCATTTAGAGGCTTAATCCATTTATTTTTTATCATCGTGCAACAAGACACAATGCTTTGGTATCCCACACACAAACTCCTCACTCTTTCATGCCTTTGTACATGCTGATGTTATAATCCAGGATCTCTGTTTGTTCTTGCTCATTTGGTCAACTTTTTTTTTTTCTGCTCTGTCAGTATATAATGTCCTTCTTTGTCTCTTTTAATGCTTTTCACCTCAAAATTAGTACAACATACTTCCTTTTGGTTCACATTTGCTTACTAGATATTTTAATATCCCTTTATTTCATTTTCTCCCTACCTTTATTTTAGGTATGGCTTTTATAGGTAACATATTTTGGGATTGTTTGCCTTTTATCTAACATAAAAATATCTTGCATTTTGTTAAGTTCCACAGAACAGAGGCAGAATCGCCTGTTGGTTCACCATCTTCTCAAAAGCATAAAGCAGTAAATTTTTTTCATTTTTCAAAACTCTGCCCATGAGTACCTCCTGCATAGAGCCTCCCTTAACCTGAGCAATCATGAGTGAGAAGACCAAACTGTGTTCTCTAATCATAACATAAATTCTAGTGTATTTGAACAGTTTGGTTATCTATTTGCTCTTCTCACTAGACCTCATCAAGTCAAAAACAGAAAAATGTCATTCATGTATGCTCATGTCCCTGCAAAACAACAGACACTCCTTCGTGTTGATTGAATGGACATGCATGAATCCATTTACATGTACATGAAGAATTTGCTATGAAGACACTCCCATTCATACCTGTTTTCACAAATAAATGTCAGGCATACAGTTTCTATCCTCCTCCATGTCATCTCTCCCATCCTACCTGTCACTCCTCTGATTTTGTCACTGGACTGGGTTTTCCTCTTGGTGAAGAGTTCAGACCTTTCATAAACAATGCCATCACTGCCCTGGCACACATTATAACTGTAATACATTTTGTGTTATTGATACTGAATAATAAAAGTATAAATTCCATGTGGGATGCTTTATTTGCTTAAGATTAAACACAATAAAATACACACTGGCACTTCCAAGGAATTTACTGAAAATATTTCCATTTATACACTGAAATTATTTTTATTAAAAGGATTTTGGAAATTTTGCAACTGCTCCTCTGCTCTTAAGGCCCTCAGCGGCAGTGTCTACCTGGCGCACTGGCTCACACGAGGCTCCTCCAAGGAACAGGACACTGACAAGACTCTCCTGACAGCACCAACGCTCTAGCAACTTACATTCTAGTTGACTTTAAGGGTGTCTTCGTGGCTGTAAGGATATTCTAATTTGTGTAATGCTAGATCAAAAACATATTCTGGACAAAGTGGAAGAATCAGCCACAGAAATTCATATAGCTTTTAAGTTTATTGGTATAATTTAGATATACATAATTCTCATATTCATCATAAGAAATTTCTACCTGTGCATGATATATCTTAGTTCCTCCATTTTTTCCATCCTCCTGCCCTCACTTCAATCCCTATTTATTTTTTTATTTACTTATCTTTTTGAGACAGGGTCCCATTATGCAGTTCAGGCTGGCCTTGAACTCACTCTGTAACCCAGGTTGGCCTCTACCTCGCAACAATCCTCCTGTCTTAGCCTCCCAAGTGTTGGTATTAGAGGCCTGTGCCATCATGCCCAGCTCCCTCCTTACTTACAAAGTTTTGTTTCTATTTTATCCTTTTTATTATCTTTTTTTCTTTTCTATCTTTGCTCCACCCCACACACACATACACCTGTTCCACTTTGCTTTTGAATAATTTCTATTTCACAATATCTATTATATTTCTTGGTTCTTATTTACACTCTCAGTTTCTCACAACAGAAAGACAATGCAATTTACACATGTATGTCTGATTTATTTTACTTAATAGTATGGTCTTAATATCAATCCATGTAGCTATATATGTCTCATGTTTATCCTTCTTTATGGCTCATTAACACACCATTTTATTTTTAAAAAGTATCTTTTTTATCCATTCCTCAGTTGATGGATATTTAAATTGTTTCTAAGATTTAGTTATTACAAACTGTGCTGCTATAAACATGAGTATGCATATATCACTGTAGTATGATGCCTCTAATTCTTTCAGAAATATACCCATGAGAGGAATAGCTGAATCAAATAGGCCCTCTAATCCTGGGGTTTTTTTGATGAATCTCCACACTGATTTCCACAGTGGTTGCACCAGTCTACACTCCCACTGACAGTGAAGAGGGGTCTTTTTCCTCACAGCCCTGCTAGCATTTATTTTTGGTTGATTTCTTGATAAAAGCCATTCTTTCTGGAGATAGAATCTCAGCACTGTTTTAATTTATATCTCTAAAATGATCACTGATGTTGAACATTTTTTCATATATTTATCTGCAATTCGTACTTCTGAAAAATGTCAATTTATATCAGATGCCAATTTTGGGATTGGATTTTTAAATTTGGGGATGGTCTGAGTTTTTACAATCCTGTATATGTCCTAGATATTAGCCCTTTGTCTGAAGAACAAATGGCTAAATTTTTTTTCCCACTCTGTGGGTTATCTTTTTACTCTGCAGGTGGTTTCTTTTGCTGTGCAAAAGCTCTTTAATAAGATGAGATCTTGGTTGTTGGTTATTTGTAGTATTTCCAAATACTACAAATTGTAATTTGTAATTCATGAAGTCTCTGCCTACACCTACGTCCTCAGTGGTTCTAACTAGTTTGTCTTACAGCATATTTAGTGTTTGTGTTTTAATATTTACATTTTGAGACATTCTGACTTTAGTTTAGTGCATGGTGATGGACATATGTTTTGTTTTACTCTCTGCCATTTGTGGAAAGTCAGTTTTTCCAGCACCATTTATTTAAGAAGCTATCTTTCTTCCAATGAATGTGTTAGACCCCTTTGTCAAAGATAAAATGGATGAGTGTGTTTGAAATTGTTTCTGCATCATCTAATCACTATTCAATATAGTTCTGGAAACATTAGCCAGAGCAATTAGACAAGAGAAATAAATAAAAGGAATAAAGATAGAAAAGGAAGAAGTTAAATTATTATTTTCAGATGACATGATGCTCTATGTTGAAGACTCCAAAAATTCCACCAAAAGACTTCTAGGTTTAAAAACCAGACTCCATTGTGTAGCTGGATACAAAGTCAACACGCAATAGCATTCTTGTGCACAAATAATAAACTCACTGAATGAAATATTAGGGAAACCATATTATGGAAGTAAAAAAAAATAAAAAACACTTAAGAGTCAGTATAACAAAGGGATAAAAAGATCTCTACAATGAAAACTATGGTACTCTGAGAAAGGAGATTGAAGCAGATATCAGAAAATGGAAAGATATAACTTGCTATTGGTAGGAAGAATAGACAGAGTAAAACTGGCCACATTCTCAAAATCATTACATAGATTTAATGCAATCCTAATCCTAAATACCATTAGCATACCTCACAGAACTAGTGAAAACATTCCTAAAATTCATTTGGAACCATAAGAGAACAAGAATAGCAAAAACAATTCTAGGCAACAAAGACAAAGCATGGGGCAACACAATCACTGACTTGAAATTATACTACAGAGAGACTGTGATAAAAACAGCATGGCAATGTCACAGACACACACACACACACACACACACACCTGAGGATTAATTTAGATTTTACTCATGAGTATCACTGCATCTCTTTCATATTAAATGCAACCATATAACATTCCAAATAATGGGGCTTGCTATGTGAAGAGACTCTGGATTTTGATGGAATTTTATTGGATTTTTCCTGCTATTCATTAGCCACTTATGAGCTGTACAACTTCAATAAATCAGTTAACCTTTCTGAGTCACAATTCTTTTATCTTATAAATGGAAATAATAGCATTTGTCTGGTAATGTAGCATGGATATTTATAAATACTAAATATACTGTCTTTATCTGTGAAAAGAATACAATAGTATTTAACACATAGTTGCTGTCTTATTGTTGTTATAACATACCATTAACACACTAAGATCTGAATGATTGCAAGCATTAGATTTCTGCATTCTGAACTAAGATAACTATGAAAGTCAGCTAAAACTATCTTAGAATACAAAGATCACTAATTTCTTCTGGTTTAGAGGGAAATGAATTAGATAAGAAAGATTAGAGCACAAATTCTCATTACACTGATAATAATTTTCAGACTACTAAACAAACCACGAATATTCAACAATACACTGCAAAACAACGAGAAAGTGATAGTATACTCTGGGCTATTTGCAACATTCTCTTTGTAAAGTTAAATCTGACACTTTAAGATGAAGAAAGAGATTGATAACAACACTCTCAAGAAACAGAACCTCCATAGAGTACACTGAATTACATCTCTGTTTGTCATTTCATCAGAATCCAGAAGTATCTTTAATACACAATGTATCCCCCAGGTAATGCTTTCTTTCCAGATGGCATGGATAGTTTATATAAAAATCAATAGGCTCACATTAGTTATTTCACCTGTTTTTGTAATGAAGTTGGAGCTGTTGTCTTATTTTGGTTGTATCTAAATGGAATTCGCAACAGTACTTGCTATAAGCAGAGGTAACCCTTTGGAAGCTAAATTCAGTTGTTTTGAATTCCAAACCTTACTTGGACCAAAATTTGCTACTTTTTAATTATTTCAACTATGAATAATTATGTAATAATATGATAGAACTTAAAGTGAACTAAAATGTAAGAGCAATTTATTTTCTGAGGGCTAAATAGTATAGATGCTAAAAACATAGTGCATCCCACTTAAAAATAAGAGAGAAAACACAGGTAAGTAAATAGCATTTCAAAATGCCAGGGACTTGATTTCACTTAAAATATGAATTTTACTCAAAATAAGATCAACCATATAATAGCATTTTATGAAAACAATTTAAATTGATACAGGAGAGAGGAAATAAGCCATAATTTTCTTCGAAGTCTATAAAAACGAATTATCTCAGTTTTTCATGGCATAACACTTTAAGCCATATTTTTAATATTCAGCCCTTAGAGTAATCTAAAGTATTCTTTTGTTTACTATTAAGTTTATTGGTACAATTTAGATACACATAATGATCACATTCATCACAGGGAATTTATACCTGCACATGATATATCCTGAATCCTCTTTTTTTCGTCTCCTCACCTCCCTTCATACCCTCTTTCTCTATTTATCTTTGATTCATTTTATCTTCTCTTATTGTTATTTTTTTTCCCTCCCTTCCTTCCACCTCCCTTCTCCTTTTTTATGAACAAGGTCTTCCTATTGCACAATACCTTTTATATACTTTGGTATTATTTATTCTTTTGTTATCTCATGCCAGAGAAGCAATGCAATGTTTACACATGTATGTCTGATTTATCTCAGTTAAGAGTAAGATCTCTCACCCCAGAAAGCATGACTATTATCAAGAAATCAACCAATAACAATGCTGGTGGGGCTGTGGGGAAAAGGAACCCTTCTCCACTGGAGTATAGACTGGTGCAACTACTGTGGAAATCAGTGTGGAGATTCCTCAAAACACTAGGACTAGGGCTGGGGATGTAGCTCAGTGGCATGGCACATGACTGGCAAATGCAAGGTCCTGAGTTCAATTCCTGATTCCAAAAACAAAATCTTAGCTATCTCCCTTCTGGGTATCTTCCTAGATGAATTAAAAATATCATACCACAGTGATACATGTGCAGCCATGTTTATAACTGCAGTTTGTAAGAGCTATATCTTGGACACAACAAAAATTGAGGAACAGATTTAAAAAATGTGTTTTTCTTTCATACAATGGAGTATTACTCAACCATGAAGAAGAATAAACTTGAGACATTTCTAGGTGTCGATGCACCTAAAGTATTTTTTTTTCTAGTTTCAAATGAATAATGAATCATAATAACAACTCAAGCAAATATGAATCATTCATAAACTGGGCCTCATGGAGCATGTTATAAATCTAGCACTCAAGAAAGAACAGATGGGAGGAAAACAAGTTTGAGCTCATTTGGGGCAATTTATTGACTTAGCAAGACTCTGTTTTGGGAAAAACAACAATAACAACAAAGGCTGAATGTGGCTCAGTGCAAAGGCCCTGGGTTCAATCCCCATACTACCAGAAGAAAGAAAAAAAGTGAATCACTGGACATAGTCTATTGAGTTTCAGAAATTCAAATATATGATTGAAATAGGTTGATAGCAAAAAGCAAGATTAAAGTGATATTTTGAATCTGTGTCATTAATACAATTAATTAATACAATGTATAGCCTTTCATACCTATTAATATAATAGGTTAACTTTTAATTCTGATAGAATAACCAATATAGCAACAGTTTTAGAGAATTTGAGATCAAAAGAACGAACTTGATTTGTAAAAATGCTTAGTGACTATTTCCACGGGTGGGGACGTAGGAGAATCTCTCAGAAGTTGTTATCTGGAAGCAATTTGAAAATTTTAATAATTAAAGTTTTTCACACAAAATGCGTTGGAAAAAAAGACTTGCTAGACAAATGTAGCCACTCTTTATTCTTAAGACTTCCTTTACCAGGATTCTCCTTGGATCATGACATTAATGATTTGGTTGACACATTACATAGATAACTATTTAAACACATTCACTATCAAATAGATGATCAGTCAAATTTTTTTCCAATTTGTCATTATGTGATTACCCTTTTATTATTTTTTCCCTAAACTTTCCCTCATTTTTCATTAGGTGCTTCAAAAGCATCATATCCTGGCTGTACAGATGTTTTCTAAACTAGCCTTTTCAGTTGGTTAAAACAACTCCCTCATTTTAGTGATCACTGCTTGTCTCTTGAGACATGCATTGGCATATCACCCGCCGATGCCTTTGATTTCTCACACAGAAATCAGAAGTCACTATTTTCTTGCCCCAGTCCTAAGCACATATTTCTTATCTGTTTCTTTTCATGCACGATTCTCCTTCATTCATTTTTTTTGTAGCATATGCATAATTCGGAGTCTTTGGCTAACTTTACTTGGAAAAATTTGCAGCAATGGGAACAGTAACACCTTTGGCGGATACTTTTAAGAAAATACTGGCTTGTGGATCAAAACTTTTGCATCTGTTCTGCTTTTCATACAGTCACGTGCCACAATACCATGCATTAGCCAAAAATAACAGACCACCTGTTGGATGGTGGGTGATGCAATTAGAATATAATGAGGAAAAGTTCCTACTGCTTAAATGACATCATAAAGCAACACTGTATATTTGTGATGATGCTGATGTAAACATACCATGCTGTCAGTTGTATAAAAGTATAGCACAATTACCTATAGGATATTATCTTTAATACTGATAATACATTTTCATAGGCTTAGTGTGATCTAAGTGTATAGTATTGAGAAATAAAGTCTACAGTCATACACAGCGATGCCCCAGTACTTCACAGCCACTCCCTACTCACTCATTCACTTATCTGAGCTACATCCAGTTTTGCCAGCTTCATTCACAGTGAGCACTCTATATGAGGGCACTATTTTTTTTTATACTTTTTCTTTTTTGCTGTACTTTTTCTAAGTCTCGATACACAAATATTTTACCATTGTGTTCCTATGGACTACAGTGTTCAGGACAGTCGTGTGTAGTACAGGTCTATAACTGAAGGACGACAGAACAGACCACACAGCCTAGGCATGGAGTGGGTTTCTGTAGGGACACTGTGATGTTCAGACAATCACAAAAATCACCAAAACACTTCTCATAATGGATTCCTGTCACTAAGGAACACAAATGGCACTTAAAGGTGACCCATAGGCAGTTACAGTGTGGAGGACACAATAAATATTGTTTGATTTGACAAATGTAGGTTCTTTTTCCATAGGATTCCATGTGGGCCCTTGTGTGTTCACGCAGAGTGAGCCTGAACAGGGAAGGCCCAGTGTGACTGGACAGGGCATTCATGAGCTGTGAAGCCAGGTGCATCTGAAGATCAATGTTCCCTCTCTAACGCTTTAACTTGATGGCCTAGGAAAAAAAACTAGGTCCTTTGATTCCTAACACTGTATTCTTGAAAATACATTGTCCTTCTCCAGAACAAATAAAAAATAAACAAATAAAGGTATTGCTCAGTGTTTTTGCAATTCATGTTTTTATGAAAACTTTTGCTTGTGCATGTTTGAAGGACATCATGTTTACATTCCTTGTGTGGAGTTGGTACACGTATGTAAAACATTTTAAGTTCTCTTTTCATCCCTCTTGCCTCCCCTCTTTGTCCCTCCATGTCTTGAACTCCTTTCCCTTTTAGAAAGATCTCCCTACTTCCTATTATGTATCTTCTGTTTTGCTCTTTATTATTTTTAATCCTTTGATATCATTTTTATCCTAATCATATTCATTTCCAGGATCTGACTAGTACAATAACACATCAATCATTATTGTTAGAAGACAGTGGAGATCAAGCTAAAAATATAAACAGCATCCATTTACAAGGGAAATAGTTAAAAAGTAATTCCTGAAATGTGGCAGCCAAGGAGACCCTTTCATAGCATGACAGGTCTGACAGGGTCCACAGTCCTGCCACTGGTTTTATTTCAGCATCCTTCCTTCCTCTAAGGGTTGGAGAAACTGCAGAGAAAATGGCAATCATAGTAAGCCCATGGCTGAGGGCTGAAGTCTAAGGAATATAGAATTTGCAAAAGACATTTGATGAATATGTTGGAAGAATACCAATCACTTTTAGAAATTTAAGTGGTGAAGACTTGGCATTTAAGGGAGCCACAGAAAATTAAAGATACAGAAACTAATCATTTTTCTGCAAATACAAAGATCTATACAAGGTGATATAAAGAGAAAGAATCATAAAATAGTGTAGCTCACTCACAGGAAAAAAACCCTAGCATTCTAGCTAAGCAAGAGAAGAAACTTAGACTGGAATTGGTTTCATATGGTAAGGTGTACACAGATCCACAAGGAGGTAGGAACTGAATGTTTGTATCAGAACTTGTTTGTCATATATGATTTTGTTTTGTCTATGAAAAACAAGCTATTAGTAAATCATCATATCATCTTCTCTTCAAATATCTGAGTTAAAAAGAAATTTCCTAGGTTTTGTAAATGGATGCTGGGTTGACACAATTTGACGATTAGCTACTAAACCTCTAGCAGTCAATCCGGAACCAAGTATAATCCTTATGAAACTGTCCCACAGATTTCAGTAGTTTATGGCAATATCACAGTTAACTACACTTATGCCAACAGCTCAAAGTAATATCTGAGTAACAGAAGCCCATTTGTTATAGTTTATGAACACCAGGATGGAAACAATATATTATAGCAATACAAGTATATAGCTTTAACACTGTCCTGGGATATCAGATGAAATTCATGTTCTGTTAAAGATGTGCCCTGAGTAACAACTTTAAGGAATGGTAAGGTTCTCCATAAAACTGCCCAAAATTATGTTATTTTGTAATCACACTGTCATACTTATTATCAACATAATACCATATACAATTATTAGTCATATTTATCATTTTTAATCAGGAAAATAAGTTTGATTTCCCTAACTCCAACCCACTGCATACCCCCAAAAATCAGCAGCTCAGCACAGCAGATGCCACCACAGTGGATGGACAAATGCACAAAGGGAAAAGAAGATACATGAAAGGCGTGTGGTGAGAGCTGAGACAACGGCAAGGGCTCCTGGCAGGGGCTGCATCTTGAATGAGTACATGAGGCACTGACTCCTGCCATGAGCCCATGGCATGACAAAGCTGGGCATGGTCATCTTGCTAAATGGCTCCTGTTGGCAAGGTAGCAGTTCATCAATGGTTTTTTTTTCTTTCTACTTTTTTACTGAAAGTTTTTATTGTATTTTTTATTCTTCTGGTTTTCTCTTGCCTAGAAAAAAAATTATGTATGAACTAACATCACTTTATATTCTATTATTCCCTAATTACTAACCACACTTGCTTTGTTATAGGAATATATGTTGTAGTACAGCAGAGTGAGCATCTTAAAACATCCTTTGTTATGACATTCAGGAAAGCCCCACAACCACCTCTAAAACATTTCCCCAGCTTTGTCCCCTAAGAACCTGCCCTTGATACTTTCCACTCATGCTCCCCAGAAACTGTGTAGCTAATCAGTAGTCCCATAGCCCCAAAGGCAGAGAAAGGTAAAAATCCCTCTCATCGGGACCAGGCTATTGAGAAGTGTCTATCACATTGTCACTGCTTAACTTCATTTTTAAGATGAGAAAGGATGTTGCTACACAATTGAGACAGGATGGTTCTGAGACAAAAGCAAAAATGAGCTCAGCCCAGACTACCAGGCAACTTCATGACCTCAGCCAAGATCACTTCAATTTTATCTGTATACTAGCTGTTGCCATATACCCCTAATTCTAGGGTTGTTGTGATGACATAAATGTCTAATACAAGCATAGGGGTGCGGGGGTATAGGGAGAATACTTATAAAACACAGATGCTCTTCATATTGCAATGGGTTACAATTTTCTAAAGCCATCATATGTTGAAAATATGTCATTCAAAAATGCAGTTAATATACCTGACCTTAATACAAGAGCTTATCCACAAGTACACTATCGCGTGCCCACTCTTGACCCAGAGGTTGGATGGCTGCTGGGAACTGGGGCATTCTGCTGCTGTCTAGCACTGGGGAACTCTCTCCACACATGCCAACACCCCAGAAAAGATCAAAGTTTAACATCTAAAGTATGGTTTCTCCTAGACACATACGGCTTTCACACTATCGAAAGTCAAATCTCCTAAGTCAAAGCGTCTTAAATTGAGGACTAGCTGTAGCAGCTAATTAATGTCTTAAACCTATATTCAAAATCAACTTATTTTTATTCCATGCAAAAGTGTAAAAAAGTTATCTGGCATCAGTTTAAGGGAAAAAATAGAAAGGAGAAAAGGGTGCTTCGAGAAGCAGGCAAACTTCCAGGAAAAAAGTCAGAGATGAATTCATAAAAAAAAAAAAAAAAAAAAGAAGAGAAAAAAACTAAAAGTAGCAGATTTCAGATCTCTGTAAATCTTATAATGTAAGATAATTGAGCGTTAGCACACACTGGCTTACTTTCACACCTCAATATTATGTAATATATATTAAGAAAATATTAACGTATTACATAATATTAAAATAGTATGGACAGAAAGGAAACCAATATATAATATTAATATCACCCTTGGGCCGGTGATTTAGATCAGCAGCATAAGCGCCCGCCTGACAAGCACGCGGTGGTGAGTACAATCCCCAGTACCAAAAAAAAAAAAAAAATCATCCTTAAATTAATTCCAAAATCTTTATAGAATAGCAAGGCATCAAGAAAAGATATGAAAATTTGAAAGAATTCAGAATGAGAGTATACACCCTGCTTTCAGTTGTCAGTTAAGTTACAATAAACAGAATGTTTTCTTGTTCCAAGTATAAACAGATAACCTAACAGTACAGACCAACAAAGATTAGGTCCAGATAAATCTGGAAATTTTCTATGTGTCAGTACTAGTACAATACCTTGATATAGATCATTAATAACCAGTGCTATAATAGTTATCTATGCAAAACCAGATTACTGTATCAAATTCTCTCTTCTCTTTTATACACACACACACATCAAATAATTTAAACAGCTATATATAAAACTTCAAACATTTTAGAATGAAAATATAGAGTATATTAAATTCCTGAGATGAGAGATAAATTTCATTGGCATAGGAAAACACAAAGCCTAAAGGAAAATACTGACAAATATGGTACAAGATTACAAGGACATTTTTAAAGAGAAAAAGGTGGATAGCATAAAGTGATTGAAAATAATGCAGATATTGTCTATATGTGTATCACTTACCCAAAATGAACATGACTATTACATATGATAATTTTTAAAAAGAAAAAGAATTAGGAACATTAGGAAAAAACATTCACACTGAATTTAATCAACAATTAGCACTCAGAATGTATAATAATATTTTCAAAGAAGTTAGAAAACATCCATACCAATAATAAAATGACTAAATTACACAACCAGGCATTTCACAGAAAAAGCAATTCTCATGTCCAGTTCATACATGAAATATCTTCAAGGATATTATAATCAGTAAATAAAATATTATACTATGATGAGACACAATTTAAAATCTGATAAATAGGTAAAGCTTGAGTCTAATAACAGCAAGGGTTGAGTAATAAAGATTTTTATACATCAACAGCAAAAGTATTTTGTTACCAACAGTTCATTTTATAACTGCTAGACTTTCTCAAATTTGCATTTGAAGTGGCAACATTTTGTATTCTTTAAAACAACTACATATTCTGGGTAGAACCCTAAATTGAATCATGCTAAGTTTACCTTCCTATTTTCTTTTTTGCTTAATTTAAGCTAAATATATTCTTTCTAAGATTTTCTCATTGGAACTCTGCTATCAACAATGAGAAATTACTATGGTACTTGAATTAAAAGTTGATTTTAAAATTTAAAAATGTAACATAAAAGGAAAGAGCTAATGAGCAGCCCATCATCTTGATAGTGCAGCAGAGAATTAGCAAATGCATAAATTGCACTTAACAGCTCAATTTTTTTCTACAGATGATTAATGCTTTAAGAAATCTGCATGTCTGTTTATAGCCCTCAAGCAATTAAAGTATTGACTGATCACTGTTTTCTAGTGTCAAATGCAAGAATTATAAAATGCAGTCATCATAAGCAAACATATTTTAACCTGTAATGGAAACTATTGGAACTGTTATACCTTAATAATAAATATATTGCTGGCAGAAAAACCAGAAGGTAGAACCTATAAAATATTATCATTAGACAAAAAAAATTCATTATTTCTCTAAGGTCCTAATTTCCAGCAAAGTACATGACAAATGTAGTTTGTAAAAATGACAAATTTTAATATTCAATATAGCATTAAATTCTGGGAATCTTTGTATGACCTGTCAAATGATAATCTCCTCACCAGTTTTAAATTTGAAAGTACCCAAATGTGGCATAGCCATCACATAGAGCCTCAGTTCTGACTCTGAACCCAACACAAAGTAAGTTTCTAACCTTTGTTTCATTCCTCAAAGGTAAGTTTACAAGCTTAAACTCCAAAAATGATTAGTTCAGTGTAATTTCCTTTCTGTGTCTTAATGTATTAGTGACTATTTGAGACTAAAACAGAATGTGAGAATAAAAGCAGATGATTATCAAATAGCAAAACCCAGTTTAAAATTCTCCACTGAACATCTCACTTCTTTCCCTTATATTTCTCCCTAGCAGTCAATAACCTTATCCCTGCATCTCTTTTGTTTTTCATTCTGTCTTCACAGTCCCTCAAAAAATATATTATACTGTCTTGAATGATTAATTTCTGGCTCTAGTGTTGTATTCCCACCTACCAGCATAGAGACTGCAGTTAGTAAAACTCCTCTTACTGAATGCAAAATTTTGCTAAGTTTATCCCCTGGAGACCTCACTTTCTATGTCAAATAGGTATTCAAAATACAGTATTCACATAATAACTCCAGCAGTACATTCTGCTGCTAAGAAAAATAAGACTACCTATTTAAAACTGCAGGAATTCACCTGCCTCTAGAACCAAATACCTTTTCCCACAAGCATGCTGTAGGTAGGTGTTGATGTTTGCCTTTGTGTGATGCATTTTCTCTGACACTAAAACTAACTAAACCCCTTTGGATGGATCCTTCATTCAGTAGTTATGTTACAGTCAAATATGACTAACTTTAAATCTGTTATATATTTTTAAATTCAAGTTAGCTCCCTAAGAACTTGACTGTAAGGGGAAACTAACTTGGTCCCCCAAAACTGAGAGCTTAGTAATTGAGAATAGATGGCCCAAAGTTCCCTAGAGTCAGATTCATCTGTGTTAGCCTCTTGCTACTACTCATTCAAGCCACATAACTTAACAAGCCTGTATTTGAGTCAAAAGTCTGCCATTACCCTTCTAACTAATCTGTGTTTTGAGAAATCACTAAAGAGTATGTATGAGGCTATTGTCTGGCAGTAATACTTTTCATTGTGATTATTCATTTTATATCAGGGTTTAGTTTTTGTGGGCATTGCTGATATGAGTTTGCCAAAGGAATACTAATCTCAGGGACCTGTTGCAGTCATTCTTTAATCAGCATTTTCTGAAACCATTAGTATTAATTATACTATACTTGCCACTTCTATTCATATACAATAGTACTATCATTTGAATGTCACCTCTACAACTCATGTTGAAATATAATTGTCACTGTAACAATATGTAGAGGTGGAATCTTTGAGAGGTGATTGGATTTATGACATTATCCGGGGAGGGGGTTCCTAATATGGGAGGAGTGGGTTCCTAATAAAAATGATGAGTTCAGCCTGATATCCTCTCTCTCTCTTCCTTGCCTTTCTGCCGTGTTACAAAGCAGTGGCACACGGACCCCTCGCCAGGTACCAGCACTGTGATCTCAGCCTTCCCACCATCCAGAACTGTGAGCAGAATATGTCTATTGTTTGTAAAAGATTCACTCCACTACTGTGTGATAGGAGCAGAAAACAGGCAAAGACAAATGCTATCCTAAAACAGAACTCCAAAGATTATGTTTAGGACTATTAAAAAAAAGAAATTTTAATTCCAAAGAATGATCATTCATAATCAATCATCATTCACAAAGATTGAACATGCAACGTTTGACTTATAAACACACAGTTTTGTGTCAAGAGAAAAGATCCACACAGGCCACAGAAGGACGTATAACAAGGGGCCTTCTTACTTATTGTACCACAGAAGACTGCTAAATATCCCATTTAAATTTTAAGAGCACATAGAGCTACATGGAAAATAAATAACACTGAAGTCACACTGGGATGCTCTAAGATTTTAGTGATATTGGTGGATTCTGCTGATATTTTGTTGTTTATCACTGACATTCACAGAAGCTACAGCCTAACACATTCATTCCAGAAGAAAATTTCCCTCCAATGAACAAAGCCCTTTTGTGCTTCTGGTAAAACATGACTCCACTAAGGCAATTAGCTGTTTTAAAAATAAACTAATTCATTTTGGAGATCTGATGTATAATTATGCAGCTGCATGGACTGGGAGGCATGGTGACTGGCTAGAGTGTTCGTAAAATTAGAAGGAAAAAAAATCTCCATGCTGACAGTTACAGCACTGATTTACTGTCCAAATGCCACCTTTGCCTTGTTTGAGGCTACAGAATGATCTTCTTCCTATAATAATAAATTTCCGATAATGAAAGCGGAATGCAGGATATCTTTAGAGACAGAATGGAAAGAAAAAAAAAAAACCACTAAAAATAAAAACCAACATTTATCCAAACACTTGTTTCTAAAGAGCTTGACAACCTCTGTAAAAGTAATATTTACATTTTCATAAAAACACTATTTAAGGATGTAGCTCACTCAATCTACAGGCAGAGTAATTTTGTACTAGCTTAACAAGCAACATTTGAAGACATGGCACTTTGTGTGAGCTCAAGGTAATGGTCGCCAAGAACAAATGGCTCATGTTTCATCTTCAGAGATTTATTACTAAGGTAGCAATTTATTTGAGTAAGAAGAACACCCCTTGTTATTAGCCATCTCAAGATCCTTCAGAGCTTTATTGGGCAAGGGGCTGACACTAAAGTCAACATCACACCAGTACTAACTTGCAGTCTTAGTTTTCACAACTCACATGGTAAATATATACCATACAATGAAGTTTAGTTTGAAATACTATTAGATTTAACGTGTCACTCAATTACATAATATGCTACCCAGTGTCACTGGATGGGGCCTGAGGAGGTCCCTCAACGAGGAGATGAGACCTCCTTGGAGTGATGTAGGTTTTGTTCTTGTTGTTGGTTCCTGATTTCTATCACAAAAGAAGAATTTTCAGGCATGTCAGTGAGAGGTTTAGAAGGGTTCATGAAGCAGAGAGAAGCACTGTGGCCCAGGGATGAAACTATTTATGTGGTCTTAGGTGGAAGGTCCTCAAAACAGTCGGGCCAATGATAGTGAAACTTCTAGATTCACTAAATGCCAAGCCACATCCCAAAGCCCACTTATTTATTGCCAAGGACCAACATTGCAATTAAACCTGAATCTTGAGGTCTAGTTTAGAAAAAAAACAACTGAACATTAATATCTTTTGCTTTAAAAGAAAAATGCAATAAGACATGTGCCATAGCTTCTGCACCACTGCTCTAGGATGTACATTGCTAATGTCAGCTGAGTTATTTGGTAGGCTACATGGCAAACCATTTGCAGGTCCAGTTACTAATGCTGTATCCTTAGGGTTGAATTCTATGGGAAGAAAACCACAGGCCCAATTTCAAAGCATATATTTAAAACTTGTAGACATTTTTTGGAGTGAGTTTCCTAAAAGAGAAAAGACATTGTAACTTTTGACAACTTGTGTCCAGAAGCTATATTTTTCTTAAAAAGTACCATTTTAAAATTATGATTGTCTGGCCAGGGATTTAGCTCAGTGGCTCAAGCACTTGCCTGGTAAGTGCGAATTCATGAGTTTGATCCCTGGTATCAAATTAAAAGAAAAGAAAATGAAATAAAATAAAATAAAATAAAATAATTGTCTTTTTCTCCTTTCTATCTTTATTTTTTCTATCCTACCTCACTAGTAATTGAAGACTACAACATCTCCTTATATTTTTCTCTTTTCCTTCCTCCCTTCTCCTAACCTGCCTCCTCTCATCCCCCTCCCCTTTATCTTCCATAGTATTGTTTTCTCTAGGCAGTCCACACTGTTGCTAAGGAAGTGTTTAAATCTCACCATTTTGTGTCTGTGGTTTTCAGGTTTCTTTGTTGCATTTATTAAGAAGTAATCCTCTAATATCTTAAAAACAGAGAATGTGAATTTCAGTTAAAGATAAACACTAAAGTAATCATTATCTTTTTCATATGTGCTTCTAAATTATCAGAGAACGCGAAAGTTTATTAAAATGTGGTAATGATTCTGCCTTACTCAACAAAAGGAAAAATTAGTTTAGAGAGAATAAAGTGTGTACAAATAAAGGAATATATTTAAATAGATTATTTCACAATGCTGTTTTCCTTAAGATTGTTTTTGATGTACTTTAAAAATCAAATACTAGTTCTGCTTCTTCAAATTTCATTTCCCTAAGTTTCTTATTTCACCACCTAGCAAAGCCTCCCCTACCTGAGATGGTCAAGCACAACTGGGACTCTCTGGATGTTGTCAATATTTTGTAAAGCATTTTTAGACAATTTAAAATATATAGAAAAGACATAAAAGCAGCATGCAGAATACCATATACCCTATACAGAGATTTCTGAATTTTTAACATTACATTGCTTTTTTTAACTTAATGAAGCTTCCAAAAAATGCATCTGTGTGTGTGTATGTGCATGCACACACACATACACACACACACAATTGTGAGCTATTACTAAGGTTTAATATCAGCACTGGGCAGAAAGAGTGAGAGTCTTGCTGAGACAAATGCTAGGATGTCATCTCTTTCCTTTATTTTTTTCCCAGTCTCCCATAAGGTAGATCACAAAGGGAAATGTACCAGGGCCTGGAAAACTAAGAAATAGTTATTTTATTTCTTTATTGTTGATGATATATATGCAACAACGTAAATGCATATAGGAGCATTATCACGGCATTACTCTATTGCTAATAGCATGAAGTTCATCATAAAGTCTACCTAAAGAGGTCAAAGGGTTTGATTTCTGAGTATTTTAAGACCATTAAAGACCACTTAGACCATTTGACTAACAGACTGATCTATCAGCATGAAGCTCTAAGGAAAACATTACAAGAGGGCATTAGTCAGTGAGAAGTAAATGAATTTTATATTACTACAGCTACCCAAAAAAAGCAGGCTGCAAGAGCTACTGGGGGAAAAAAATCAAGATGGGAAAGATAATTCAATATGCCATTTGTCTTTTTACATTTAACTTCAAATTTTCCTGAATAATACATCCTAACACTGTCAAGTCAAGTTTCAGTGACTTAGGCTGTCTTGGCTTGTGCCGACATTTCTTAGAAACACAGTAGACTAGGCGTACATACAAATGTGTACGGGAGCTATGGGTGCACATATGAGTGGAAAATAAATATTGTCTCAGAGACTGGTGAGGTTGGTATGAATGTAGGTATTGTTTATTTAGCAGAAAATAGAGATGTTGGATCTTATAAGAGGACAAACCAAGAACAAATCCTCTGAGATAATGTTAGAGGAATGAACATATTGGCAATGTAAGGGGAAGGTCCATATCAGGCACCATGGGGACCATTCAGCATCTGAAACCCAGATAGGACTGTGGGACTGCATCTGAGAGTGCGTGGGAGAGGTGGGCACTGTCAGAAGGGACAGCAGTCAGAAGCTGCCAGTCCCTGCAGACCATAATAACATAAGGAAAGCCTGAAGAGATGCCTATGGGGAAGACGGGACCCCACATGGGAGACAGCTTTCTTCTAAGGACCTTTACTCTGTGGAACAGGTCCAGGACTATCTGCCAATGCCTGCCTGGGTGGCAGCTAATCAATGACAGAATCAGAGGGAAGTTGATTAAAGAGAATAATCTGAGTATTATCTATAACATTTCTCACCATGGAAGTTGATTTGAGACCTGCTGGTAATAAGGAAGAGATAGATACTATAAATAAACATAAGCTAAAAGCAAAAACAGAACTCCAAATCAAATTTCCAGAAAAGGCAGCTAAAGCAGGGTACCCAAATCAAATCTTCAGGTTTGGAGGAGATCTATAACAATCACAGAACAGCATCATTCACAGGGAGATGAGGATATGGAATGAGGTATTGGTATAGACTTCCTAGAGGCATACAGCCTTGCATCTGCAGTTAAAGCAGAATTTAAAACATGGAAAAAGACTTTGGAAAGCAAGATTATAAACAATCATTTACAAGGTTTTTTTTAAAAAGGTACCAAAATCAACATATTTCACTAGCTAAGTCTCCCTAATGTTGTATCTCTTCCTCTCACATCCTTCAGGCAATAGTCTGTTTTTTTGCTCCACAGTGGTGGTTACATAACGGTAACCCTGACCTACTAGACAAATAATTAAAGTTCTTGAAACTGGTTGAGTCAATCTCCGTACTCTCTGCAGGAATTAAAATCTGGCACAGAGCATACAGCATGTGCAAAAGTTCCAAGTAGGAAGAGCTAAGGAGTCATGTTACGTTGGGTGGCATTCTAAAGAGAAGGCCACAAGACACGGATGTTGATGTCTCATCTAATCTACTGTACTTAGAAGATACCTTTTATGTTTAAGTGGGCCATTTTGATTTCTTTTAATTGTAACCAAAACATTCTTAGCTAATATAATCATCAATGATCATAAAAGTTGCTCTATAGCCATAAATACTGGAGTAACAGCTAAACAGCAAACTTCATAACCCCAAATTACTGAAAATAAATTGAACAATGAGCAAAACCTAACAGAAAAAGAGATAAAAAGCAGGAAAGCTGTCTCTTGGACCCACTTGGATGGATTTCAAATAAAGAGATAGGTCACTGAGACTTACAGCATCACCATAGGCTGGCAGTGGAGCAGTGTCAAAGTCCATTCATTCTTTATATAAACATTTCTCAAAACATCTACTTGTGCCAGGTTTGGTTCCAGGTGCTACGAATACACCAAGAAATGGGAGGAAAAAAGGTTCTTGCTCTCTTAGTGCTTTTATTTTTGGATCTGAACTCAAATGAAACTCCTACCTATCTCTGCCACTTATTTAAAATAGAAGCTCCTTCTGATAAGTATCTCCATCCTATTTCAAAATACTCAAGCCAAATGAAAGTTCCTCAGGGATATGGCAAGGACAAATTCCGGCCTCAGTTGTTGCTATGGTTTATATCAAGATTCTCACACACTTGTAGGCAGGGCTTTCAGAAGAGTGTGGAACCATAGATGTGCAAGAGCTGACATGCTATTTGTTAAAGCCTGGTCAAAGCAGGTAGAACACAGGGAACTTGACCTGGAAGGATGCATCTCCCTCCCTGGCTTCTTCCTTCTCTCTCTCTGCTTCCTGACCTCCATGATGCGAGCAGCCTTCCTCTACCCAGGCACTTCCACCATGCCACCAGCCATGTGATAACTAAGATTTCTCAAACTATGAGCCAAAATAAACCTCCCCTCCTTGAAGTTTTGGGTGTGCAATACTGTTTGGCAGCTACCTGTTAAGGGACTAAGACTATTGTCCTTGTAGGCAAAGGATACAGAAGTTCTCAAATATCAAGAAAGTAATAACAATGATAATATGGGAAATTGGTTAGCTAAACATGCAGATTCTAAGAGTTTATCTCTAAAATCAGATTAGAGAGGTCTAAGAATTTATTCTTTGCATTTTGAATAAAAGTTGTAAGTCAGGCAGTTGATAAACTATGAAAAATATTACCTTCTGCCTGCTTTTCTCAATAAGTATTATTAGAACACAACCACTCCCACTTATTTACATGTTGTCTATACTCAATTTTCTGCTAAAAACAAAGCTGAAATTTTGTGACAGAAACCATATGGCCCTCAAAACCTGAAATATTTATGGTAGTTTTAACAGAAAGTTTGCCCACTCCTGTCTTAAGTAGTTCTTGTATAGCCGAATGTCTATAGTGAAAGTTTCTTATACTTCTGTGTTTTAATGACTTAAAAAATAAAAAATTATTTAATACTAATAAAAAAGAAAATTTCATACCTGGATAAGCATATGAAAGTAGTTACAAGGAATATTAAGATTATCCTTCTCAATGATAGTAGCTTAAAATCAGCTTCTTTTTGATGTCATCTGAGCATTTTGTTTTGTTGGTTTTTTTTCTTGAAGAAATATATTCTTAGCCAGGTATGGTGGCACATACCTATAATTCCAGCACTAAGGAGGTTGAGACAGGAGGATCACCATGATTTCAAGACCAGACTGGGCTATTTAGTGAGTACAAAGCCTAAACTACATAGTGAGACCTTGTCTCAAAAACAAAACAAAACAAAACAAAACAAAACAAAACAAAACAAAGCAAAACACATCTTATTTTAAAAGTAATGGAACACAAAGGTTACCTCTATTTGGTTTTTGATGTAATTCTTTATAATTCCCTTTGTATGCAATCATTTATTAAATACAAAAAGACATATTCTGAGTGGCATTTTACTGTCAAAGTTGATCTTACTTAAAATTTATTAGTATAACTGCATAATTAATAACATCAGAGATTTACCTATAGTTACCCTCATTCATTTTTATTGTCACAGCAAACAAGATCTTGCCCACTACTTAGTAGATATTCCTAAAATAAATGACAGAGAGAGCTACCAGGTATGCTCATCCATGAGATCCTACTTGTGGAAATGTCTCGAGTTGCTCTCATTCATGAATACAATGTGGTGCCATTAGGTTGCTACTACTGAACACCTACACAGTTTCTTTTACTTTTTTAAGCTTCTTGTTAGATGTGTCACCATTTAAAATGTGCTCCTTTTTCCTTGTTAATGTAACTTTTGCACGGTCAACCCACAGTTTCCCAAAATAACGTGTTTCCCAGAAATATCATACACAAATATGACATTTAATATCGCTCTTAGATACATCAGATCATTATTTGATGATGAACAAAAGTGAGGTAACCAGGTGTGAACAAGGAAATGTATCGCTGTTCTCCAAAGAGAAAATGGTAGAATAAGTTATAAATTTCTCTTTCAAGCAAGCACAAAACCAAATAAACTCACATATGTACATGTAGTCCCCAAGACAAAAACCTTCAAGTTCCTTCTCATAGGTTTTAATTTAGTCACACTGATCAATGAAGTAAACTAGAATTTATAAAAACTAATGATTCGTTATTGGAAAATACAGGTAATCACAATTATATGTGAGTCCAAGTTAATATACAGTAGGTGATTATAAGACTTACAGGAAAGGCACAATGACTAGCATAAAAACAATCCAGAATTAGATGCCTAAGGTAATAATCATTTCGTCCTTCTAAATACAGTCTGACAATACAGAGATGTGTTTATCCTTTAAATTTATTTTTGTATCATTTGGTTTGCACCTTTGGGCAGTAGTCTGGAAGATTAGAGAACAGGAAAATAACTAAATGCTAGGAAATTGAAGGCAACTAGGGAATAGTTCAATACTAATAAGCACAATGCTGTTTTCTCATCTGTATAGTTCCCAAGCATTCATTCATGTATTAATTCGTTTGTGCATGAAGTAAATACTGTTTTCTATTAGGTGCCAGGAATTTCACTAAAATTTTAAGAGATGATACAAATTCTTCTGAAGTTTATTTTCCAACCAGAAAAAGAGACTTTAAAAAAAAATGTTGTATCTCTAAGTGATTAAAGCTGTAAAAATTTGAGCAAGAAAATCAAGTAGTATTGGATTATAACACAAAGAATAAAATAAATGTTCATATGTTCATACTGATATAAGTAGTTAAGTGAGTAAAAAGAATTCTAATAATGGATATGGATCTTCCTTCTCAAGTATTAGTTTTACTTTCAATTTTCTATTATAAACTGAGTTTTGTGACTTGTTTAAAAAAAACCAACAGAATATAGAAGGGGAGAAAACAGAAACTCTGATTTATAGCAGCAAAGTTTGTAATAGCTAAATCTTGGAAACAGCCCCAAGGCCCACCAATTGATGAATGAATAAAAAAGATGTGGTGTTTTCATACAATGCAATACTACTCTGCCATAAAGAAGGAGAAATGTGAGATATTTCTAGGTAAATGGATGCACCTTGAGATCATTATTCATAAGTGAAATAAATCGGACACGTGTAAATACCAAATTGTCTCTCTTGTGTGAGAAACTGAAACTGTAAATATGAACCAAAACGTAAAATAGATTGTCAAATAGGAAGAAACTGTCTAAATGGGAAGGGGAAAAGTGGAGGAGGAAGGGAAAAAACGTGAGAGAATAAGAATAAAATGGAAACAAAGCTTTCATAAATGAGGAGAGGGAAAGCAGGTAAAGGGTGAGGAAGAGAATAGGAATAAAAGGGTAATTAAGATATATCATGTACAGGTACAAACTCCCTAGGATGAGTGTGATCATTATGTACATCTGAAGTAGAGAATCTAGCAAGCATTACCTTATCAGCTAATCAAGGTCAACATGTTCAGGCAGAAGTCATACTGACATGTGCCTCTTGGCAGCCTCTGTGGGAAGAGATACTTCACCCCATGGTCTTCCTCAAAAACTCATAAACTAAATCTATCTGTGCTTTAAAAAAATCAAACGAACTTAATAGATGAGAATACAAAATATAAAACCATCACTGCTAAAAATCATCATGATCATAAAAGTCAAAGTCTGAGAAATTCACATGGACCAGCAGAATCTAAGGAGACATGATGACATTATATAACATGGTATCCTACGTGGAAAATGGAAGGAAGGGGGAGAGGGGGAGAAAAAAAACCTACTGAAATTCAAATAAAGTGAGAAGGGTAGCTAATAATGTTGTACCACTGCACTAAGATACAGGTAAGACTTTAGAAAGAAACACCTAAAGTTTGTGGCCACAATTAAGTTTTGGAAGTCTACTGATTTCAAAAAAATCAGAAAAGAGGTTAAACAGACTTCTGACAGCCTGAGAGATCTTGGAGAATGTAAATGGATGTCTAACCAAAAAGAGGGACTATATAAAAACTGTGTATATAGAGTTGAGATAATAAGGTGTAACAACTCACATCCTAGCATGTGAATTAAGTTGACCTAGTATAGCTAAAGTTCCTTGTCACTTGCCAAAAGAACCATAAATTTCAGATAAAATTCTAGGTTTCATATTAAAAAAATAATACAAATGACTGCTGGCATGTGAAGAGAGAAGACAATATGACCCAAAACAAGAGAGACATGAGACAAATCAACCAACAGTCAACATAAATAATGGTGTTTTCCAATATGGATATTAAACATAATATATTCCAGTAAAAAAGACAAATTTGAGATACATACCACTGAGACTAAAGAAAAATGTAAGGATAGTTTGAAATCTAAATATAGTTGTATGTAGTGTACTAAACGAAATTGCAATAAATACTATAAATTTCAAATATAAATATTTTCAGACTGGATTACAACATACTGCTAGTAAGAAACCACTTTATTCACAAGAATCATAAAGTTAGAGCTAAATGAATAAAACAGATATACAATGCAAACATTAACCAAAACAAAACCAGCATAGTTAAATTAGAATCAAGAAAAAAATTACTATTAAAGATAAAAGTGAAAATAAAGATTTTGGAATAAAGGTAAAACAGACAAATTGACACAGAAGAAATTTTAACACATTACTCTCAGTAAATGATATAAATGTGGAAAATAATCACCTACTCCTAGTACATACAAACCCTTCATGATAATTGACCAGAGAACTCTTCATAAAGTTATAAGTGTGAAAATCAGAGTATATGCTCTGTTCACAGTAGAATTAATCTAGAAATTCATAGTAAAATAAAACATCTCTACTTTTAGCAAACAAGAATTATATTTGTTGGTCATAGGAAAAATCAAATGGAAAGTAAAATGGAAACTACTTTTAAGTGGATGACACAAAAAGTGGTAAAAATTAAAATAATGATGAGGGAAAAGTATGGTTTTGAATACATAAAGAAAGAAAAAAGAAAAAAGAAATAAGTAACCAATCATTTCAGAAAATTAACAGAACTAAAAGTTAAATTCAAAGAAAAAACTAAAAAGGAAATGAAAATAGCTACAGAAATTTAAACAGAAAGAGGACACAATGAAGAATGGGAAATTCAAGAGAATAACACAGTGACATAAAGGGGAACTTCAACATGTTACAACAGATGTTTCTGTTAAAAATAGAAAAATAGAAATTGAAGATAAAAGGGAAAATTTTTCTAGAAAAGCCAAAATTGAAAATGAATAATTAGACAATTTGGTCCTATAACCACTAAAAAATTGAACACAAAAGAACAAGTGGGGCACTAGTCAACAGGAAGAGGTCCAGGGTAAGAAAGTCTAACAGGTAATGTGTGCACAATCCAAGCACATTATATGTGTGCATGAAAACATCACTAAGAAAACCCATTAAATCCAGATTGAAAAATGTTCCTACAAATGCCAGGCCCAGATAATTTCATCAGTAAATTCTACCAAAACTGTAAAGAGGAAACAATATCAAATGCTTCTGGGAATAAGCAAAGGAACATTGACCCTCTTAAATATACCTTTGTATCAATTCTACTAAGAGAATTTCCAGGTAATAAAATTATAGGATAATCTTATTCATGAACATAGCAACCAAATTATTAAACAAATGTTAAAAAGAAGAATCTGAAATAAGTATTAAAGATAGCTCCAATCTCAATTATAGGACACTTCAGGAAATTTTTAATTAAAATCAAAATAAAAACTGGGGACAGTAAATACTTATAAAGAAGTGGGGTGACTAATAGTCTGGTGCTGCAGAACTACATGCCAGCAAATCCACTTGGGGAAATATTTTAACACCAGCTATTAAATTTAACCACGTTTGTATTCTACACAATGGCAATTGTGCAAATTCTCAAGTGAAAACATTATTCATCATTGCCCAAAATATTCAGCAATAATAAAATGGTAAATAAATGGTGCTAGAATCGGGGACTGAATATTACACAGCAGTGAAAATAAGCAAACTAAATTTATAATCAATCCCACAAACTTAACTTTAACCTGAAAGGTCACAGAAAAATATGGATGGTACAATGACATTTATTTGTAGCATTAAAAAAGGCAAAATGAAATGACAGTAGCAGAAATCAAGATAAGAGATAACCACTGGGGAAGAAAAGTTGGACCAGAAATTTGGAGGAAACCTTAGTTCTATAAAATGTTGTAATACTATTTCTTCACTTAGAAGGTAATACATTCATTGATCATTTTCACTATGAGTTTTACTGCATTCAGAAAAATAGGTCCTGATTTAAAATAAAAGAATAATAATGTGAACTGGGTATCTGAATAATACTGTATAGTTATATAAGTAATAGATGAGGACAGAAGGACTGGAGGTAAGAAAAAAGAAACTGTAACAAAAATAATTCATTTCTTGGTAATTAGATACTGGAGAGTGATCATCAAATGAAATTGCTGTTAACATAGTTACTGAAAGGTTCAGACACACATTTTATATGACAGATATAATTTTCAGTCCATTTCTTTTTAAATGTTGAGAACAAAGGTTTCAAACACAGGCTGATAATGAATTAAAGGAAACAGATAACATTAAATAAGACAAACTAAGTTAAATACAACCATTTACTAATTTATTGACTATGATTATGTTACTGAATTTCTCTGGCTCTTCAATTTCTGATATTAATGTAACTCATACTTGGGAAAAGCAGATGAAATGTTCTATATAACATATTTAGCAAAATACTTGCATGTAATTAACATCCTTACATATAAGCTAGAATAAGCATCATCATATAAAGCTGTTTAAACACATTTTTAGAACCGTACATTTAGTGAAATAATTTGATTCATTAAAAATTTACTACATTTGTCTAAACAAAAATGAAGAGCAGAATGTATCCAAATTACAATTGCATAAGCCCTTTGCCAGCCTCTTTTTGTACTTCTATAAGCAATAAAAGGATGAGGGAACTCATTACTAAAAAACTTCTCTTGCTAAAATTGTTTAAGTTCCATTCAACTCCCATGGTTAGATAGTAAGGACAAGTTCCAAAAGTAACAAAAAAACAAATTACACAGGGTTTTGTATTGCTTGATTGTGGAACAAAAATCAAACAAGAAAATATGCTCTTTCTAAAAGTTTAAGGAAAGAAATTCTTCTAATAGTAATACAGTGAAACGGATCTTAAACAACTGGATATCTCTATTCAGATGCTGCCCTGGATATATAGGCAGAAATTGCAACTCTTAAAAAAATGATGATTTCAGTTCAAAATTGCCAATAAAAATTAAAGATGATTTTATAAAACAGATATTTTACATAGTGCAAATTTACACAATTAAAATAGGAAACCTATTATCAGAAATCAGCTGATATTGCTGTTAACAAAGTCAGATGCAGGGATTGTACCTCTAAGTTACAATATGATAGACACTAGAGAAATTACTGTATTTTAGTAAAATCTTTTGGATTTTGTCTATTTATAAGATATAAATAAAAATTTAAAAACCTTTAATTTTACAAGAAACACCTTCAAATCCCCATTTTACCACTTAATTTAAAATTACTAATACCTGCTTCAGCATTGCATAACACATTTATATTTTAAAATTTCATTAATGTTATAATTGTATAATATGAACTAATTATGTCAGAAGAGCTAATTTGGCATTCTAAAAGCCAATCTGGTACCAGTTTACAGCACTAAACTGAACATGTAAGACTCCAATTTTTTTGACTGCTAAGTCCATGTGTGTCTGAGAACTATGTGTGTGTGTAGATGAACATACATACTTACAGAAACATACACACATATAGGACTTTTTGCTAGATTTGATTTGACTTTGTTATTCTTTTCCACAGTTAACAGGCTTCCCCACAGAAAGTGTGTTACTAATTTAATTTTCTCTTTCTGACTTTTCCACTCTTCCCTAGGAACCACTGTTTATTCTCCAGAGTCGATGAAACAGGTCGAGTTGCAAATGTTAGTCACAGTACAATATTAGTTTGTTTTCACAATTTTTATGCTCAATGTATCACACAGAAGAACATAGCAGCATTTTACCCCACATATTTTGTGTTCAAGTTCAGAAACAAAAAATACCCTTGCTAGATACCTGTGAATTTTGCCACAGATGCAGCCGTTGTACACCATCATTCCCCTGAAGTTTCTATACTCAAGCAACTGTCCTGCCTTGACACTATGTTTAGCCACTGTAAAAAACTTTGTTGTATATTTATAACTTAGTAAAGTTTAAAATTCAACAGAAGTACAAGTAATACTGTATTTATCTCTACTCATGTATAGCTGCAATTATTAAAATCAAACATATACTTGACTGTTCCAATCCTTAAACCACATCCAGAGGTGGGTGGAAACTGAAGACTGGAAATATTTTAAGATGGGGAAAGCCATGAGATTTAGACATTCTGTAGGAAATATGAATGCCTTTCTTAAACACAAGGAAGATGCGGCCTATAAGGAAACCAAAGCCAATTTCCATACATATTAATAAGGAAGTTATATGATGTAGCCCAAGGGGCACAGAATGCTCAGAGAATTTTACTAGGCTTCAAAAGCACAATCCCTCAAATATACAATCACAAAACGTTCATTTGTAATTTGAATACCATGAAAATTAAATCATCACCCTAGCCAGGCTGAGTCACTGGCAAGGGAGCAAAAATTAGAGACTAAAGGCTATTTTCTATAGTTGCCATTAGTCAATTATAGTCAGTAAAATAAAGCTTGGCTTACCTGTTAACAAACTGCCTCTCCAGAAGACAGAAGCATCCAAAAAAGAAAAAAAAAATGGCAGAAGAAACCATCTGAGCATGTACACTACCAAAATCATATTTCATTTATTTATTCGAAATTTTCATAGAAAATGCCTTTTATTCCTGTTTTAATATTATTTCAAGCTTCTCCACAATTGTTTTCTCATTACAATATCTTTCAAAAGTCATTTGCCTGGAAGCAAAAAAGCCAATTCTTAGCATTTTTAGTCCTGGGTCAATTCACTGCTAAAACTTAATAGGAAGTAACAAGTTTCAAGCAATTGGGCCAAAAAGAAGAAGGGATGTAAGAAGCTGAGATAAACAGTTAAAAGGAAGAGTAAGAGGAGGTGAAAAGACCCAAAGAGCCACCTAAGAAACTTGCAAGTTTTCCCCAGCAGGTAACCCCACTCCTCACTCACGCCAGCTTCCCAAAGCAACTTCTTGGTCAGCTGCCTGCTACAGAACTGAGTCAAGCACGTCTTGTTCAAAGTGGATGTTGACCACAGCTCTGACCCAAGCTTGGGAAAGGAATTCACTTGCTCGTGCTCAGCTCAACTCCAAAGAAACCAAAGAAACAGGATGAGGTGTATATTTGCCAAAAAAGAAGTCAGAGTAGTTCAGAGTACAAAAGTCCATAAGAGGAATGCTGGGCTAGCAAAGTCAGGCTTAGGATGGAAGGACCCTCGCATGGGAGCTAGAGTGACAGACAAGAGCCACCTCCTTTGGCTCTATCTTCTTAGGTAGCATTCAAGAGCTTTACATTTATTAATTTAATGTCATGCCCAGGGAAACAACACAAAAGTTTTTATATAGAGATATTCTTTTGGAACCTTTAGTCAGGTTGCAGAATGCTACAATAGGAAACCAAAATTTCAATAGTGAAAATACAACAGCATTGGCTATGAACTTCGAAGTAAATACAGTCATTGTGAGTTGGTATCCATTCTTTAAAAAGGACATTGCATCTTGCTTCTTTTGGAAATAAACCAGAAGGACATGAAGACTACTTGTGCGTTATTACTGCTTTAATACAAAGTGATCTAAATTCTATATTTACTCATGTAACTTAGAGGTCACATAATTAGGGTGCTTTCCATAGTTTCCTAGTAACAGTTTTCTTTCAGAAACATTATCCACATTTCACAAACGCTCATACAATTTACCAAACCTTGAAGAGCTCTTCTCTTCCTCATTAGAAATGATTCTGCCTAGTTAAGGTTTTCATGTTAATACATTCTTTTGATCATTTTTTCCCATAAACTGCAGTCAAATGTCCACATTTTGATTACAAGTACATGGGTAGTGACAGGGTGATGGCCTTTTTTGACAATATAAACCCTTCCCTGGGGTAAAATGCCAAGGATTTGTCAGCACAAAGGCACCTACTCTTGGATGGTGAGGCAGCAAATGTCACAACAAAACAAAAGTGATTTAATTCTAACAATTTTATAAAAAACAACCCCAAGCATGTCCATACACAATCTCAAAGAACGTGAGTACTGTATTTTCAGCATAAATATGTGCACTGACACATGTATATCCTATGAAGCTGCACACAGAGGTTATCTGTGAATGGCAGAAATCTAGCTTCTTCCCAGCAGGATAAGACATATCCAGCAGCAAGAGGAATCAAGTTCAAAATGCTTAGCACCTGAAAATTCTGTGAAGCCACATTAAAAATTACTAATCAACAAAATAGAGCTGTATGCAAAATTACTATTTTTAAACTCTGTAATTCCTCAATAGCAATGGCAAGTTCAGTTGTTATGAAGGAAAATTAATTAGAGCAGATTTTTATGGGATACAAATATAAGCCTATTAAGGTCCACATGCAGACACCAGCCAATCTGTAGACATGATAGGTCATTCACACAGCAACAGACAGTGGCTAATCAGAAGGAAACACTTAATCAGAAGGAAACACTTAACAATTTAATGTCTCAAGAACTATGTGATTATTCTTTCTTAAGCATATTTTGCAATTAATTTTTTTAAAATTTCAAAATCAATACCATTAAATGTCTCATCAATTTTATTTCCCAGCCAACACATTCACTGCAAAGCACTTTCCCTTTCAGTTAATAACTTTTTTATTCTAAAATAAAAGAATAATGCAGTACAAATTGAGGAATGGCACAAAGTACTGTGCTCAAATGCTGAAGTAAAATGGAAGCAGAACTACAATCACATCTTCTGGGATCTAAAAAATTTGTATTCTCACTCATTAAGAAAGGGCTAAGCTGAGGAATGGACTATGAACACAGAGCTTTTGCGACTCAAGGAACATCTGTGAGAAATCATGAGAAAGGCAATTTTGCGTTTCCCATCAGGCTCTAAGATCTCAAAACTATAGGCAGTGGAGCTGTGCTGCCATGTTGGTATAACATAAAACTCTAGTTTGAAGCCATCGCAGTAGCAAAACAGAGAGTGGTTACCCTTTCGCAATTCCTGAATATAGCTGTATCTGAAGTGCTTTCATTTTTGAGAGCCAATCTATACCCTTTTAACATTAGTCAATTCATGTTGGCTATTTTTAAACACAGAACCTAAGAGTCCTACATGGCACAGTGGTCCATATTCAATTTAGAATCTGAAAAGCAATTTTAAAAGACTTTTGCTAACAAAAAGCTTGTCAATCACCCATTTAAGTAAACAGACAAAAGGGATTGTTGCTCTCATTTCAAATACAGAAAGACAGAAGGCATAGAGAAAATCAAAAGCTAAGTAGAGCAAGCAAATCTTCTTAAATACAATACAGTATTTCAGAGCCTCATTTGCTATTTTCTTCTATCAAGTGGTTATCAGATTTATGAACAAAAAAGAATATATGTAAACTCAAAAAAATGCAAGTGGCTCACTCAAGATAGGATGGAATGAAATTATCTTCATAAAACTTGCCCAACTATGGCTAATTCACCAATAACTGTTAACAACATGGAAAGAAAATGTGGGGGCTTATGTAAGCTAAATCTCTCGAGCAGGGAAAATTATATTTGTTTCTTTCAGAACAAATTTCCTCACTTCTCTATTGTTGTCCTTTGGTTTCCACCTTTTCTGGTTATGCATGATGTGTTCAAAGTTGACAGTAATAATAAAGGGAGATTTTAAAACAGCATAGAAAACACTCTCTCAAGGTGCTTTATAGCTCTCATTTATCTAATTTATGAAAAATGGAAAGAGAAGTACCAGAGTGCTTTTCAATAATTTATGGTGAAGATTCATCTCCTAAGTATAGAAACATAATTTGTGACCCAACTGGGCTGTGAATCTATTTATGCAATTAGATGGTTGGCTACATCCCCAACCCAGCCCATTCTCTTTACATGCTTTTCTGGGTATATAACAGATTTTGTGCTTTGTTCCCTCTTTGGGGAAATGATTAAATAAAACAATTATGTATAATATATTTTTTTAAAACTTGATTATTAACGAAACAGGATTGTCTGGCATATCACTGTTGCAAGCATACTTCCTTTCTGAGTTGGAGAGAGATGAAGAGATAAATATTGATACAATCTTTTTTCATTTCATTTCAATATTTAAATTATACAGCACTTTTTAGTGTGTAATAGAATAAATGACCTGACTAAAATTTCATAAAACTGGGAAAAGTGGCCAAAAATGCCAATTCCATAAATATTCCTAGTTTGAGTTACACAAGATTCACTGAGTTACACTTAAGACTTTTTAAAAGCTGCTTTAAAAATATCTTTAATTTAAAGCAAAAAGGAATCATTTTGTTTTATTTGTATGACTATATGTGAGCTGTGAAATATTATCTTTCTTAGAACAAAGGAGAAAAGATTGAGTCTTTTTATGCTCTTTTCAGTCATGTCTCTGATCTTGTTCTATTATCCAAATACTGGGCTTTGAATGAAGCAAGTAAATATTCAGTTAAAAAAGGAAAAATCCAGACAACAAAGAGCTGTGAATAATGTATGATCTGTGTGCCCAGGCACAAATAACTAGAAATCAGCTGAGAAGAAAGTAAATTCTTACGGCATCCTGCTCCATTTTTAGGTAGAAGAAAACTTTTATTTTTATTATTTTTTCCTAGCAAGAATCAAGTTCCACAATAAAAATAAATTTATGATGTTTCACTTTACATAGTTACTGGAAATGATTATATTTAAACAAGTAATAAGAATACAGAATTGTTCAGTAAAACCTGTATATTTAGTTAATTATCAAATGCCACTTTTTTAGGATAAATGCTGAAAATAATAGCCACATAATAAGGTAGAGGACAATTTTGTTTAAATAGGAAATTAATAAAGCACGTTTCCTCCTATTCAAGTTTCATTCACTTACTGAGTGATCGACAAATGAACAAAATTTTACTTTGTCTTATGATGATATATGTATTTTAAGCTGTGGTCAAGAATATATTATGTTGGAATCAAAGTAACATAGAAAAGGTGGAGAATAAAAGACCCTGTGTTTAGAACTGAATTCCAACCCTTGCATACCTGATTAATTAATTTAAACTGTATCACCCCCAAGTGGAAAATGGAAGTAATATTTGACCTTTGTATATTAACAAATAAATTATCTGAAAATATAACACAAATTTCAGTGTTATTCAAATATTAAATGCTATTATAAACTTTTCTAAACCTTTCATCTCAAAATTGAAGGAACCTAAAATTAGAAGGTTAATTACATTGCCAAAAAAACCTGCAATTTATTGAGTTATTAATTTAAATATTTTTGAGCTTAAAATGTCTGATTTTTGAAAATCTCTAAAATTCATTAAAGGTTCAATACTTTTGTCAGACTAATTCTAGATCTCTTTTTTTTCACGCATTTAAACTGGCTTTTAAATCTATAATTAACACCTTAGAAAACTTAATAATTCTGTAATTATTAATTTAGTCAATTATACGTTCTGAATATGCTTGTTTTCATTTTAGATTTCGAAGTTCAAATTTGGAGGATATTTTGCTATTTGTTAAATAAATTTTTCTTCAATTGAAATGAAAAGGAATAATCTCCATTGATTCAAGACTTAATAAACCCCTTTATTTTTGTGCATAGGGAAGTAATACAGGGACTCTGGTTTTCCTCGGTAGTTTACTTGGGCAAGTATACTATACAAATTATAACTTATTCATAAATGTTAATGATTTAATCCAAGTTATTGGCACATAGTAATGGACATCTTCTCATCAGTCGTATTAGGAGAAAAATTATGGAAAATAATGTAAATATATGAAGAAAATTATAGAAAATAAAACCCCAAAATAAAGCATGATACTATATAATGACCAGGAACTAATCTAAATGAACAGGGAAACTTAAAACTCTAAAACTTAAAACTTTTAGAGTTGGTCTCCTAGCCACTCATTTAACACTGGAAAAACATCATGGAGTCCTAGCCTGTGTTTCTCCCATATTCGGGCATCTGCAGGCATGGCAGTCAGTGAATGCCATACCCTTCAGCTGCAGCCAACCTGTGGTTCATCTTTTTGTTGTTGTTGCTGCTGTTCTTGAGTAAAAAGAAATTGTCTTGGATTGCATTCAAGTATATATGACAGAGTTAGTGGAGAGAAGACAAGATGGCCGATCAGTGAGTACCAAAATACAAAGCCTCCCGGGAGAAACAAATCATTTGCCAGAATAAAACACCCTGGAGGGACCCAAACAGAGGGAGATGGATCCTCTTGACACAGGAAGAAATTAAAACATAAAAAAACTCGTCAAATACTTCAGGACTACAACTAAAACAGCTAAAAATTACAGGACACAGCATTTTCTTTCGCAGCGACCTGCCAAGTTTGCAAAGGCCTGAGTCTGTGCTGGCTGGCAGAGCCTCCCAAATTTGTTCCCGCTACCACTCACAGGAAGCACAGCAGCGCTGAAGTCGGGGGTTGGTGAGACCAAAGGAGAGTGGAGCCGGTGAAGGGACCTTCATTAATCCACAGTCAGTGCTGGGAATGAGACCCCCCCCCCCAACAAGAAGGGTGTGACCAAATGGGCAACATGTTGGAATCAGGCAGGAGGGGCCAGAACTGGGAGCAACAGTGACTTCAGTTGGTTCCTCCCTCCCCAGCGTAGATTCGTGGGATTTGCTTGGACTGGACCGTGCCCCTGGCCAGGACCCAATGAGCCATCACAAATCGATTCCCTGCACCTAGTAAGCACTAACCGGGCGAAGGCACCTGAAGTTTGGCTGGCCTGGTGGGGAGGGGCAGGCATATGCAGCAGCTGCTTACACCTCAGTGACAAGAGCAGGCAGGAGAGGGCAGAGTTCCCTCGCCAGCGTGCTTTGGAGGAAACATGGCCAACAGGGAAGGGGGCTGAGACCTACACTGTAACCTATGTGGAGGAAGCCAGGACCATGACAGGAGAGAGACACAGGAGGAGGCCCTCAGCCCAAAACCCCAAAACCCTGAGAGCACTGATCCAGGAGAAGGAAAAACAAGGGAGACTGAGGGTGGCAAACATACAACATCAGACATGGCTTCAATGGCCATTAAGAGATATCTTCAGGACCTTGTAGACGAGCTCAAAACTGAAATACTGAATCAGGTAAAGCAGGATATGAGTAGAGTAATAAAAGAAATGCTCGCAGCAAGCATCTCTCAGGATGATACAGATGGAAGAAGGGAGGAACACAAAAAAAGGAGAGAAACATTCAATAAAGAGTATAAAGAAAACATACAATACATGAAGCAGATTCAAAGAGACTACCAGGAAATTAAAAACTCCATGAAAGCTGGCAAAACTCCTTAAAAGAAACTAAGGATAGACTATCAAAACTTGAAGACAAGTTTGCAATGTGTGATCATGAAAGGAAAGATCTCTTAAAAACAACAAGGAAACAGGCAGTAACAATACAAAGGCTGGAAGATGACAAGAGAATCTACAATTTAAGAATAAGAAACGTGAACGAAAAAGCATGAATACATACAGGTGAATTGCAAAGGCTATTCACAGAAATAATTAAGGAAAACTTCCCAAGCATGGGAAAAGAAAATGACATTCAGTTGTGTGAGGCATACTGAACTCCAGCCATATACAACCAAAACAGATCTACACCCAGACATATAATAATCAAGATACCAGAAATTCAATATAAAAACAGAATATTAAAAACCATCAGAGAAAACAAACAGATTACCTATAAAGGTAAGCCCATCAGAATCACGGCTGACTTCTCATCACAGACCATCAGATCAAGAAGAGCTTGGAGCGAAGTCTTCTAAGCCCTAAAAGAAAATAACCTCCATCCCAGATTGATGTACCCTGTAAAACTGTCACTAGAAACTAATGGAGAAACAAGATGCTTCCATGACAAAGAGGAACTAGGAGAGTCTGTGACCACCAATTCAACCCTATAGAGAATACTGAAGGACATTCTAGAGAGAGAGAAAACAAAGAGATGATTTTAGGAATAGTGGCAGAAAGGCCTCAATGAGTGGGGCAGGCAGTAGAATGAAAGAGAAAACCAGACAAACAAAGGCAGAAAAATAGTATAGCAGAAATGAGGCAGAGAAGGATAACTAGAATCTCTAACACAGATGGCCTTGATACATGATATTGCTAATAGTGCACCAGGATTTAAAACCCACATTACTCACACTACCCTGCTTAGATATATTATATTCTGTTCCAGTCATTCTACCTGTACTAGATTTGAGGGCACAGACAGTAATCCCGAAAATAACAGGATATAGTATAGTAATCATCCCTAATTTCCTATTAACTTAATCTAAAGCTCTATAAAACCTACACTGTTTTACCATGACTGATCATAATCAAATCTGGTTTGTTGGGTCGCTATTTTATATTGATAGATTGTATTCAAAACTGTTATGATTGATAGTATCAAGTCTGAGAGTATAGGCAACTGCACTTAAGATGACAAGATTCACTAGAATATCCACTCTGGTTTGATTTTTACCTGCCTTTGAAGTTTCATATTGTCTACAATGTTTTATTTTTACTAATATTGTTATTTACTGCTTTACTCAATTATACTGCTATATTCAATTATGCCTGATGATACAGACATTCTATTGAAGATAATAAGAAACAACACAGTAATCATTATAGATCACCTTGTACTGTGGTTTTATACAACTTTTTGGTTTCACGTTTTTATAGCAATTTGTTTTGTTTTGTCTTGCTAAGTTTTATTTTTCCCTCTAATACAGAAAAGATAGAAATACATGTAGAGATTCATGCATGCATAGCTGTTTACACTCTCATTGTTTGACTATCCACTTTGTATGCTTTAATTTTGTAACTTGAACAACTATTTCTAAGAGAACAATATGTAATTTATTAACTAGTGATTTCTTATTGTTTATCTTTTTATTTGGAATTCTGTATTACCTCTAACCTTTACATGCTTTTGTTTATCTTTAAATAAAATATTTAAAAAAAAAGAGTTAGTGTATATAAGTAACAAAACTTCCTTGAGTTATTTTTATAAAAAAAACAAAGGGTAGAAAAAGGTTGGACACAGGTTGGACACTCTGCTTAGACTATTATAGGCTTGACGTAGCTTATTAAGACATGTTCTTGATGTGTTAAACTAAATGGACTTTAGCTCCAGGACTAACACACTTATTTTCTTTTTTATACACACTGACTTTGTGTATGTGTCCTTATGCCATCTAGAAGTTTATTGTTAGAACTAACTCAGTGTAAGAAATGCAGAAGCAGCAGGTGACTATCCTGAGTAAGTAAAAAGACACACTGCAAATTCCAGGGTTTTGAGAATACAAACATACAAAAGACAATTTTTATCCAAACTACAAATGATTAGAGAATTCCTAAGGAAAATTATGATCAGAAGATCTAATTTCATTCAGTGAATACTTCATAGCCTATCTTGTAAAAAACATCACAGTTGTAAGAAAAAACTGAAAGCAAGGTAAACTTTGTTGGAAACCAAGGATACACTTGAGTTTCCCTGATAAAGGGTCCAAGTTTATATAACAGAAACCCAAGTTTATGTTATATGGATACCACTTAGGTCTCCTAATTGCTCACATGCTCTTCTGTTTACAAACATAAATGGCAGGCCCGAGGTTCCCCACAAAGTACTCTGGACAAATCAGAGCCATATTCCATCTCATTAGCTTAGGCATGAGTTTCTTCTTCCAAGATTCATTTCTGGTATTTGTAGTTGTGCTCTAAGCATGGCATACATGTTATGGATCTATCACATTCCTACTGCCACTCTACTTTATACTCTGTCCACATTCTTTTGCTAATGTTCCTGCTCTGGCAAGATTGCTCACTGTCTGATTGATTCCCAGAGTACTATACATGCAACTGTTTTGGGTCAGACTAGCTCTCAGGTCACTGCCTGATGCCCTAGCCAGACCCTGCCTCAATCTACACTCTTAGTTTGATGACTTTCTACAGAGCCACTCACCCACCATGACTGCTCGCTCAAGACTGCAGATGCTCCAATGCTGACTCCATGTTTCAGATGGACCCCACAGCAGTTACTTGAGACATATGCTTTTGTGCAATATCTCTTTTAGGCCCCACAGAATTTTTGACAGGATATACATGTGCTGTAAGGATAGCTGGACTGAAGCAGACACAAAAGAAATGGCCATGTTGTCCCAAAATCTACAGTAGCCCCATCCCCTGCCATGTTTAGGTTCCCTGATTCCAAGTCACTAAACCAAACTCCTTCCTTCAGATGAATTCTCCCCCAAGGGCCCAAAGTCCTTCCCCAAATGTGCCTTCTGTTCTCTAAGCCACTGCAGGCAGTCCTGAAAAGGGGGAATGAAGACTAAAAATTCTACAACCTCTACTAAAAATTCTTCTGCCACTGAGACAAAGCGAATTTTGGAGATAAGTCAGTCTTCAATTTGCCAAAGCAAAGAGTTCCATCAATATCAATTGTGTCAATCTTCCATCTTTAAAACAATGACAACAGTGAGGAATAAATATTGAAGCCTAGGCATTGAATCACTATCTATAGATATAGATGTAACAATCAAAATCAAGCGCTTTACCCTCAGCAAACATTTCACAATATTCTGTTGACTTTGTTTGATTGCATATCCTAGGTAATCAGAATTTGAGGGAATTCCAAAAACTAATTCATTCCACAAACAGACTGAAAAGACTAATATTTGTCAGGCACTACCCTCAGTTTGATCCCCTTCACTTTTCCAGTAAATGGCTATTCAATCTCACCTTGAATGTTTGCAACAAGAAGAACACATTCTCCTGAGATCTTTGCTTCATTTGTTAACATCTTCTTTAAAAAGATTTTCCTCAATTGGAAACAAATTCCTCAAAATAGTGAAATAGTAAATATTACGCTGGTACTTTGAGTCAAAATATTTCTAATTGAAAATACCTAATGTCATGACAAACAACAGAATGACAGGTGATGCAGGTGAAAAGGATGATGATTATAATTTTGCTACATAGTAAAAACATAGGTATATATTGGAAGCATAAGTTAGAGATTTTTGTTACTTGAGATGTTAGAAAAGGCCATTTATGCATTTAAATTTCACAATAAACCATGGGGAGAGAGATAAGAGGAAAAATACTTTTTTGAATTTGAACTACACATGAAAATAATAGATGTTAGCTATCAGCAGCAAGCTGTGGGTTATTTTCACAGCTCTGAGTTTCTTATAATGCATACAGAATGAAATAAGTATCCTGGAATTTTTTTGTTTGTTTGCATGGATAGGATGGGGCAGAAAAGGTTTTAAATATAGCATTATTAGAGTGCTACATACATATAGAAAAGTTAGCAAACTGTGATTTTAGATCTTAATGTGTGAACACAGGTAAATACACACCAAGAAACCAGGGGATAAGGAAAAATAACGTTTTGAGCACCACAGCTCTCTTGTCAGTCTTCTCTGTCACTATTTCCTCAAAGTAGTTACTACAGCAGTAGCCAGACTTCTAATACCATAGGTTAGCTCTGCCTGTTTGTTTGTGCATACTGGGAATTGAATACGGGGAGCCCTGAACTACCATCCCCAGCCTTTAAAAAACTTTCTTAAACTTTGAGACAGGGTCTAGCTTTGAGACACTGGTCTCAAATCTGTGCTCCTCATGCCTCAGTTGGTATAATCTGGGATTACATGTGTCTATCACCATGCCAATCTCTTCCTGATTTGGTTTGGTTTGGTTTAAGGTTTTCACTTTGGGTTTTTTTTTTTTTTTTTTTGAAACAGGGTATTGTTATGTAGTCCAGGCTAGCATTGAACTCACTATGTATACCAGGCTGGCCTTGAACTCTATGACAATTTTTCTGCCTCAATCTCCCAAATGCTGGGATTATAGGTATGTGCCACCATGTCTGGGTTTCTGCCTTTTATTTTTAACTACAAGAATTAAATCATATGCTGGGCATGCTTATGTCTACTTTCTTTCTTTCAGCAAGGTATTTGAAGCTAGTATTATCTCAGGTAAAAACAACTTGTTTTCATTGCCATATAGTATTCTCCTATATGTCTCTCATAATTTATTCATTTTAATTTTGAGCTGTAATGGACTATGTTTTACTACACATAAATTTCTGTAAACATTCATGAACGTGTGACTTGGGCAAAAAAATTTTGAAGAACATAAATTTCTATTGTGCATATATCTAAAAGTATATGTTGGCCCTTAAGATATAAATTTGCTCAGATTTAGAGTAAACTGAGGTGGGATTAATTTTATAAGCAAAAGAGGCAAGACTTCATAACAGATCTTCAGTTCTGCAAAAATATTTTCAAACTTTATCAGTTTCCCCAGGAGCTTTTTCTCACTGCGCTGACAGGCAAATTATTGTTTTCTGCTTCCCCAACCCCCAATTTCTATTAAACGTCTACCATGCCACAAATCTTGTAGCTTTTGCCTTATTGAACTATCAACAGGTCAGAATCAGCCAGAATTTCAGTTTTTTCCCACTAAATTGTTTTCCAATGTTTCTTTCAGTAACTTAATAAAAACCTGAATATTCCCTAAAAAAACCATATGTAGACTTTGCAAATCTCTTAGCTTTACACTTGCAATATATTGTTTTAAAAGTCCCTTTCAAGTTGTATCCAGGAATCAACAGAAGACTGACCAAGACAGAACCTGAATAAATGGGTCAGTTTTTTAAAAAAGCAGTATTAAAAAAAGAGATAATTCGAATACAACTAAACATATATAAAATCTTGAAAGAAAATATACCAAGCTACTGTACTTTTTTGGTAGTGAAATCAAAGGTTATATTGTTTTAATACAAAAACTTTTAACACAAAAAATATCAATAAATAAACTACAATTGAACAGATTCCCCTTCAACATCTACTCACTGGTCCTAGTTTTGCTGTATGTGGCTACCCAGAATAAATTTAAGTTGTTTTCCATATGAGAATTCTTGAAATATTTTTATAATAGTTAGAATTGTCTTTTCTTCACAGTATAAATGTCTCCAAACCTTCCAAAATTATTTTTGATATTTACAGAGGGTTTTAGGAACCTCTAGAATTTAGCTATTCTTCTTGCATGGAGGAGTTTTTAAGCAAACAAACTGTGGATTTATGCTTGTGTTTTTAGGTATATATGATGGTTAACTATAAAGTTCTTGCTGCAAAACAGAGTCTGGATAACAAAGCATGGTTCCTAGGGACTACAAATGCACATATTTCTACTTCTAATGAAAAAACTTTATTATTTAAATTTGTACAAATAAAATCATTACTCTGATGTTTAAGCTTCATGTATTTTAAGTCCTAGGCTACACATGGATAAAATGAGTGATGGATATGGCTGGGTTTCTATTTTTCCCTCAACACGAACCAACAAACCAAATGGTTTCACAGTACAGGTTCAATGAGACACATTTTAATCACTTCTGTTTTATATGTGACATAAAATTATCAGTATTTATTTTTACTTTTGGATTTTTTTTTAAATCAGCAAAAAGTAAAAAGGGATTAATTTAGAAATCATCATTTTGGCAAGGGTAACAGAAATGTTTCTATAAAATATAGGAATCACACTAAAATAAACAGTATGAAGTATTTTTCTTCACACAGGGTTTATTTTAGGTGTCAACATATTTCATCATAAATCATTTTAGCCTCTCTCCTATTTTTATTTTCATACCACTGTCTCATATCCAGATTTAAATTCTTTAAAAGGTCATGGTAGGGTCAATAAACATCTCCATTATTTTAAATACATAAGTGATTATATACTATTTTTAAAGTAGAAAATCTGTCAACGTGAAAATTTAGTATTTACTCAAATGTTCAGAACATATTTTAAATAGAAAGCTCACATGGTAACAGGCATTCCCTGATTAATGTATTCACAGATACTCACTGGGAATTTTTATTGCTGGTCATGCTGCACCTACATCACAGATAACGTGCAATTGTTAACATAGACTTTGAGTACTCATAGCTTTTAACACAGAAGGATGCCTTGCATATATCATTAACTTTTTAAAAGAAATCTTGCAAGAAAACACAGAAATATGATACACACACACACATACAACACAAAGAAGCACATCTGTAATTACACAGCAAAAATATGGAATGAACCATATTAACAGTGATTTCCACCAAGATACTGGAAACAGTGGCAAAAAGAGAGTTTTAGGGTTTTTTTATTTACTTGTAAAATGATATTGTAAAATAATAAATACATTATTTTTTAATTTTAACTTAAAAACCTAAGATGCTTACACATGGTTTATATGAGGAATGGGTTTTAAGAAGATCTGAAGCAAAAACATATTCCAAAGCTTTTTCCCTTTACACCAATGCTAAACATATTTTATTTTTTAAAACTCTCCACTAGTCACATAAAATAGTGACCAGTGTTGATGAATGGCTGGATTTAAAGCAGTGATGTCATACACACCACACCAGAGAACCCTGAACAGAATCAGAATATGACAATAAAATATTTATTTTTGGCCATCTTCTGAATTCTGAATTAGATACAGTTCTCTAGCAGAAGCTCTGTGTGTGTGTGTGTGTGTGTGTGTGTGAGAGAGAGAGAGAGAGAGAGAGAGAGAGAGAGAGAGAGAGAGAGAGAAAATGAGAGGAAGCCAACAAAGGGCAGCATTTGCCCCATCAAATTTAAATGTCTCTGCACATTATCCTCTTGGTTGACCAGATGACAGAGGCCTTTGCCAGCCCTACTCTCTTTAAATAGTGACCTATGCTCTTTAAATAGAGTTAACTTGTTCCAGAGAAAGTTTTTCTTTCTTTGCACTCAAATTTTGTTTTTGAGGAATAGTAAGACTGCACCATTAGCAGCTCATGGACACACCAGCATGTGTCTGATGTGTATGCAGGTTTTGCTTCAGAAGATTTAATTACAATCTTCTCTGCTTTTATTTCCAGCACCTAATGAAAAAGTCAACCCATTTTCAGGATATTTCCATCAACTATCTTTTTGGTTAATTGAACTAACCATGCATAAAAGGAGGTATTTGATTCAGGCAAGCTTAAGTTTCAAAACAATGCCTTCACTGCTGTCTGTAAACAGCTCTGTTTTTGAGCATTTGGAAACAGACCTCGTTAAAATACCCAGAATAATTACTGGCACCAATGAACAATGAACAATACTGGATTTAAATTTTTGTAAAAAAATGGCTTAAAAGTTTTGTGAACATTAACTCTTTATCATAAGTACTTCTTTCAGTAATGACACATGCAATGTGAAACATAAGTGTAGGGACCACCTGGCCTCTATATATTTTAGCATTAATTATTTACACAATTTCTAGAGAAATTGTTTGGCAAGCAGAAAATTAGCAACCTCTCAGTATTTAAAGTTGATTAATGTCATCTTACAGAAAATAGTGTCAACATAAAAACAATTTCATAGCTCATTCAAAAATAACCTGCACTGGAAAACAATATTCCTCAAAACAGTTAAAATAACTCAGTGTAATTAGATTTCTATTGCTACCTAAGGAAAGTTGTGACTTGAGCTAATAGGATTAATTTTACCTACATGATTATTGAAAGCTGATCACAGCTGATAATATATGTAATTTGTTGCCATGGTATGATTACTGTCTTAAGAAAATGCATAATTCATTTTTCTGCAGCAATGAATTCTTTTTCACTGATAGTGGATACAACTTCCTGCTTCTCTGCATACATCTCAAACAGGATTGGACCTTCTCAGGTAACAGAATGATTAAGGGTATGCATAATCTGAGAAACTCACATGTGCCTAACAAGGTTGGGTCTCATCAAGTTGTATGTTCTGGAGAAATTTAGGTAGTAAAGTATGAGATGAGAAATATAAGATTTTTACCCTTAGCCCATAAAACCTAAAAGTATAGAAGTCAGGTTATAACAAAACAGTATGAATGGCACTTGATGGTAATGAAAAAGAAAGGCTCCCAGAAAACTCTGCTTAGAAAAAAAAGTGACAACGGAACAGTGTTATCTGTCACCCAATGAGGACAATTTAAATTCTGGGGTTAAGCATTTAACAACATCATGGCTAGCACTATTTTGTGTGTGTACTTGTTTTTCCTTTGGTCATGCTGTAGTATGAAGAATGATGAACCTTCTAGATAAAAATAATTTCTGGTAAAGTCAAATAACCAGACTCCTTTGTAACTCAGAGATCATCATCCTATCTCATATGCTTCAAAAAAGGAATTCAAACTGGGTTCAACTGTTGTTCAAAACATATATAAGTTATTCTATAAATAAAGGGTGTTACTTTATTTGTTAGTATAACTATAAATGAAATGTACACAATACAAGTGAGTATGTGTGTACCCTATTGAATGTTTTACTAAAATTCACCCTCAGGGGTGTTATTAAAAGAGTATATCTTTTTAAATAGACCATAAAAAACACCTGAAAATTCAAGATTAAAAAGTATTCATCCTCAATATCACCAATGCTCATTTCCTATTTATTTAACTCTGTTTCCTTCTATGAGATTTATGTATCTGTTCCCTCAATCAATTCTGAGCCTGGTACTTACCAGAGAGGTGAGGCTATACACTCAATAGTCTTCAGTTTAATTTTCTTTCAAAAATAGTACACTAAAATTTTTCTCTGATCATTTTTTGTAGTATATCAAAATTAATGCTAAGGTATGACTTATATTATCCCTATGAAACTGTGTAACCAAAAGAAAACAGAATTTTCTTCAGAAAGAAACTCAAATCAATAAACCAGGTTAGGCAAAAGTAGGACCTCACTATCCCTACCTAGCTTGTGTATAATTATAGTACTAACACTCTATCCCAGATCTAAGGTGGAGGGTTTGTATCAGGGCAACTCTGTTTCTGTCCATGATACCCTAGCACATCAGTCTGCCATTGGGTTATATTGCTTCAGGTAAATAATTCAGGTATTAGGAATCAATCAGCTATCAGCCTACATGTCTTGGCCTCCACTATAGCTAACTCCCCAAAGAGACACCCTTTTGGATTTTAGCCACACATCGAAGTCACCTTCCCTGATTTGAAGCTGTGTATTTGTGGCTGGGTTGGGGCTAAATGAGCCTCCAGAGATGCAGACAAACCAGCTGCTAATTAACCAGGCACTGCCTTGACTATCAAACCCCAGAGAGAAGAAAAAATATGGCTTTTCCATTGCATACAGCATGAAATATAAATAGATATTGTGAAGTAGTAGATGGTGTACACCCTTTCCACTCTAAAGAAACAAAGTCTACTTCAGACATAGATCAATTCAGATTACTCTGAGAATGTCTGCCGCATTTCTGATAATGTAGGTGCTTATGTTTTCATTGAAAATCCAACTGATGTGGGCCTCTCAAACAGAATGAATACATTAAGCAAAAGTGGAGGGAAGAGTGAATGAGACTCTTCTAGTCAGCTTTCTCTTCACTAAGTGAACAACACCTACAACTTAAAGGAGGCTAGGCTTAATTAGTTCACAGTTTTGGCCATGATCTGCAAGCTCCAGGGCAGTGATATCATTGCAGGAGGGTGTGCAGAGCAAAGCTGCTTAGTCAGAGGCTGCCAGGAGGTGAACAGGTGAAGAGTGCCACAGTGGAAGGGGTAAGGAACCAGACATAGACTCGAAGGCCAACCAGACACACACGGAAGTGAGCTCTACCAATCCCCAGAGTGGCTCCCAAAGCCAATTAAGTTGAAATCCTACCCTAATGGTCACAAAAATACACACTAATAATATGGACTACAATTGTAGGAAACTGAATCCAGCAATTTAGGGTTAACATGTAATTGGGCAGAGCTGCTGCTGTAAATTATTTACTTCCAAGTATTAAGACGAATCTTCAAGCTACATCAGGTAATGTATTTTGTAAGGGTGATAAAGGTAACAAAGAAAAAACTTCACAGCTCTTTCCACCTACTCCTCACAGCTAACACAGAGATAGAAAATGTTAAATTCTGACAAGAAATTAATCCTATACATAATATTATTGTCATAGTCAACATTGCCGATCATCTCTTATCTTCAGCTTGCTTTTGCTTGGAAGAGTTCTTAGACTAGAAATTGAAAATCCATGTGAAAATTTATTTCTCTTTATGTTTCAATTGCCCTGTTTTGTGGAAGTCCCTCTCTGGGTAAAAGATAGGTAGAAAAATGGGACTCTTATGTAATTGGCTATCATGTATTTAAGTTTTCTAAAATAAAGTCTCCTGAGTTCACCTCAAAACAAATGGGATTGAAAAATGTCTCCATAATGTATCATAATTTGCAATCTATATTATGCATATGTGAAAATGAAAGTTGAGATAAATCACAACATATTATTTGTAAGTGTTGTAACACTATGTAGAAAGCAATATATAATTTTAAACATTTTGTATGCATCTAAATATTCTCAAATACATTTATGAATTTCACATTTTATGTTACTACACAAGAACTAAAAACTCATGAAAGATGATCCAAAAAAGAACAGGAAGATAAATGTCCAAATAAAATGTTATATTAAGAGCTGACAATGATATGAATGAAAACAATGGAGTACATTTTTTTTTTTCCTCTTTGAGACAGGGTTTTGCTTTGAAGTTCAGGCTGGCCTTGCACTCACTATGCAGCCCAGGCTGGTCTCGAACTTGCAAGGATCCTCTTGCCTCAGCTCCCAAGTACTGGGATTACAGGCATGCACCACAACACCCGGCTAGGAATACACTTTTTAAAGAGCCCAGTTGTCTACATAGCACTAGATATGAAAGGCCTTATGAAGTAGCTAACAGTGATAGAATTAAATAAAATGGCCCTAGAGGACTTCATTGACTTGCCAAAGTCTCTAAGAGCAAAGAATGGCAAAATCACAACTAGAAGCCAGATCTTATTCATAATGCACTTAATTAATGAGGCTAGTATCATTACCCCTTATTAGGGAACTGGTTTATAAAATATTAATAAAAAAGTTGATGATCAAATAGCTTTGAGAAAAGATAACTTTTAAATACATGATCAGAAGAATTGGAAAAGACCACTACAAGACTGTAAGAACAAAGAATATTCTACAGTTTTACCTAATGTCTTACAGTATGTATGTTTATTATGGCAAATACAGTAGTTAAGCCCTTTTAGAATTATCAAAATCTGTGAATTTATTTTACTTTTAGAAAAAGGAATTATTTATTTTAGAAGGAAGACTTAATATAATCTCTAACTGTATTGAAATATAGAGAAAACACATAGATTTATAAAATGACGTCAGAAATAAGAAAAGGGATACAAAGTGATACTACAAGTAAGATTAAATAAAATGTGTGACAAAAATAAATATATTCACTTTAAGAATGGATCATAACCTTAAGTTCTAGTCTATTTATATAGGATATAAATAAGTAAACCAAGTTGGGAATGCATTTCAGAGTATCCCAAGGATAAAAATAAAACAAAAGAAGTACATTTATTTTTATATTAGTTCCATACAGGAATTTCTCCCAGGAGTCTCTGTAATGAAGTGATGGAATGAGTAACTTCCTTGATAACATCTTAAGGGTAGTTGCAATGATAGATTTCATTAAATACTTTATCAAGTTTCAGTATAAACTAAAGCAATTACTCCAAAGAATCATTACATGAAGGCAATGATTCTGAATTTTTTGACTGCAATTCACAATAATAAACATATTACAATTTATTTATATATTACATCCTTAGGGAGACTAAAGTTTTATGAGATGATTACTTCTTTAATAAATGTTATACTTTCTCAAGTTTTCAAACTTATTTAACCTTTCTCATGTGATTTTGTGATTGCATACAAAAAATTCTACATGTAACAGTCTGTACATATGTGTAAATATTTCTCTATCACATACTTGTCCAAAAAAGTAAAAGTTTCTGGAAAAACACTAAATTTAAAATTTTTAAATAAAAAATTGGTGCCCAGAATGTTACTAATAATATATCAAAGTGCCCAAGTTCCCATAATATCCCCAAAATGGGTTCTACCAATCTTTTAAATCCCTAGAGTAAATTTAAAAATCTAACACTAATTTGTCCCTCTTAACTTATCAGCATAAACATATTCTATATGTTTACTGAGTGTCTGAATTTTTTCATATATGAATTTTGTTTTCAGATCAATTGTCCATATATATATTGATCATTGTGGTTTGGGGAACTCTTTATACATTAATGATACATGTATAACATATATTTATCTATTGATTCAGAATCTAATGTATATGTTACAGTTGTTATCTATTAGTCTGCAACATGTGAAATTTGTAATCTTTTCCTTTACAGTTTTTGAAGTGGTAACTTTTAAACAAACGGGTTCCAGGACTGGGGTACAGCTTAATGGCACAGTGTCTGCCTGAGGTCCTGAGTTCGATTACTGATACAAAACAAACAAACAATAAACAGAAAAAGAGGTGCCAGATGAACCTACAGAGACTCAGAGGCTCTAAACAAGTTTTCTGTGATCTTGGATGTTGATACTTGTGATTCAGGGCTCAGAAGGCCAAAATTTCCTTTCTATATATGCAAGTAAAGTAGTAAGTAACAGAAAGTTCATGGGACATTTTTCAGGCTTTATTTTAATGTTCTTAAATACCAAATCATGTATAAAACATACACACACCATATATATACATACCATGTACACACATACATATATAATCTTTTATATTTTTTATCCTTCTACATAAGAGACTACTTAATTTTGATTCAAATGAAGGGAAATTGAGCCTAAAATCAACTTTAATTAAAATAAGCTCAGAAAACCTGATACTATGTACTATGATGAGATTCACAGTTTTAACCAATATGTAAATCCTCCAGGCCATTTGAAAGAGAGTCATTGAAATCTTCTCACTTCATCATTAGCTTCATACTATAGAGAATTAGTTAATAATACATGAGACAGTATTATTAGCATAAATTTATTCATCAGTAAATGATATATAATAGGGCTTGAAATTCAGGACCATGTATACTATTATTTCTACCATATTTAATCTATTCTCTATCCAAATACTTCTCCTTCCTAAATAAACAATGGTAAGCCACTAACTACATTTCATTATCTGACATGGATGATTTAACTATAAACTGTGTACTAAAATGAGACTTCATTTGGCAAAAGCAAATTTTTATGAAAACATTATCTACTGAATTATAATTTACAAGGTACAACCATTCATAGCAGATGCTAAATGCTTTACACCCTTTCCCTTGCAAAGAAGCCAAATTAAATGTTTACTGTATGTGAAGCACCAAACATTCCCACATGACAATTCCACAATTTAAAATCATTTAGACAGATGGATTCATAAAGATCAGTCTATCAGAAATTAGTGTGAAAACAAAACAACCACATATGGATTTTTTAAATGAAAACTCAAGGAATCTTTTCCCACTTATCTTATTGACAAGAGTTCCTAGTACAATTACATGAGCTTTCAACAATTGTAGGTTTTTTCCATAAGATTGCTGCCTAAACCTTTGAGATGGTGGAACCAAACAGTAACCTTTACATAACCTTATTTGAAGTACAAAATCTTCTACAATATCACTTTAATCAAATTTTGATTGAACAACCTCTGATGACTTAACAGTAATAGATTTTTATAAGACTATTTGTTCTTATGTACTATTTGTTCTTACTATTTCAGTAGCCTCAAAGAAAATACGCGGGAGCCATAAATATAAATACTGTACATGCATAGCCACTACCACAGGAGTTTCTGTAGCCTATGTAATCATAGACTTTGAACTTCCTGCTGTAAATCCATCATCAATATTTTAAGAATGCACAGTAGATATTCAAAGTCTCAGTGGACACTCAAATGTCCAGGAGTAGACAGCAGCATTATCTTAACAGGTGCAGATGTGAAGGCCAGTGCATCACAACGCTTTAACAAGACTCAAAATGTATTGGGGGATGAATAGCTTACATCACCAGGTTTGAGAATATGCCAATTTTTACAGGAAAATCCAAAGATCAGTAAGTTAAAACTATGTGCCTTCAAAAGAGTTCACAATCAACCAGGATGAAAAAAGCAGGCATTTATAATGGTTACAAAACAGCATGGCTCTGCTCTAACAAAAGAATGGATGAGAGAGTTTGATGGACATGCTTTCCAAAGGCAGAGAATTTACCATGTTCATAGTACTAACATCACTGGCCAGTTCAGATCTGGAGCTTCATGGGTGACAGTAAGCATGGTTTGAATGGACAGATGGATGAAGGCTTTACTCTATCCTGAAGAAAGAAAGCAACTGATAAGATATTCTGAAAGACATGATTAGATTTGTCAGGCAAATAGAGCTAAACAGATGAGCTAAGCCACAGAGGCATAGATGCATGTTTTATTCAGGGCCCTTCAAAAAGCATTTGTGCAGAGAGGATGTGAGAAGAAATGTGCAAAAGATGCAGTTGGAGAGGTAAAAAATGACACACTAAGGAATTTAGATTTCATGAGGTGGGCAACGGAGATTGCTCAGCACTCTTGCTCTTTCCAAACATAACAAGCTTTCAATGTTTACTGAACACACTGACTGAATAATTTTTCTCATAATAAAACAGAGAAATTAATACTGGAACATGTAGATATTGATGTACAATTTATAGTCATACTCACAATTGCAAGTTTTGTATACTGTTGGAACCTTGACTCTCCATATGGCAAGGAATTACTTAATGTTTAATTTTTAAAATTACTTAATGTTTAATTTTTAAAGCATCATAGAGATAAAATGAGATAACAATAACATTAGCAGCAATGATAAGCACATCAGTAATGATGCATCTCCTGTCTTCAGGGTTCTGTTTTCAACAGCCACAGACATCTTGTTTGATTTCTCATTAACATTCACAAGGTGTTTAGGGATATAATGCATACATACTAAAATTGTCACAAAACTAAAGCATAACAGCTTTTGGTTAAGTATCAAAATTGGCATCATGGATAGGAAATACATGGTGAAGCTGCACATGCACAGTGTAACAATATTTTCTCATTTTCCTAACTCTCCAGACATCTGCATTCTGGGACAACTGGATGTACCTGAAAGGGGAAATTTTAAAAATTTCTTCTTTTGAGCCCTCCTAAAATGAGCAGTCAAAAGTGTTTGATATTTAATGTGCTTTATGTCTACTTTACCTAACTATTCATCTTCTTCTGTCCATCTATAACTTTCTTATCATCTTTTTTCTATCATCATAGTCTTTTATGTATACAGGAAGAGGATTCTGGAAACACTAGGTGCACCATAAACCCAATTTCATGCCCTTTAAAATATGATAGGATGGGACGGGATAGCTTTGAATAGGAAGAATAGACAAGGCAAGGAATGGAATGGTATGGAATGGAATGGAATGGAATGGAATGGAATGGAATGGAATGACAATGCATGGCATGGCAAGGCTAGAGTAGAGTAGGTTGGAATAGAGTAGAAAATATCAAATTATATTAAATATGTTGTGGAATTTAAATGATGAAAGATGAAAGAGTTTATATCAGCTGTCTGACTCAACTGTAAATATATCTAAATAACATGGAAATTCCAGGATTTGGCTCATGGAATTTTAAAATTTAAGCTTTGCATTCATTCTTGAATGGCTTTGCAACATCATCAGAAAGTAGTATCAAAGACATGTAATCTATATTCCTTTTTGTTTTTATTGCAAATATTACAAGACAAAAACAAGTTTAAAATATACACACAGCCAAAGTTTTGCTGGCCATCTGCAATTGAAGACATTCAGCAAAGCCAAGCACCCAATGGCAAGTAACTTTATGACAAAAATGGATAGACTGCAACACATTTATATTTAACAGAAAAGAAACTACTAGATTCTTGAGACAGGAAGCTGAATGACTGAAGGTGACGATGAAAGACATAAGAGAGCAAGAGAAGAAAATAAACAAATTGTTGTTTATTCATTTTTTATTCATTTTTGTTATTCGACTAGAACAGAATATTTATTGCATCTCTGCTTAATGGAGGGCAATGTTCTAACACTAGAGATATGTCAGTTCCAAAATCAAGTTTCTGTATCTATGAAGTTTCTGTCTTAATGAGGGAAGACACATTATAAGCAATTAAACAAATACACATCAATGTTTAGTAATAAGAGCTATGGAGAAAGCAAAGTAAAGGTAAAGAAAATGTAGGAGGGGTGCACCAGGGAGAGAACAAGTCAGCATCTCCCAAGAATCCGCCATGCTGGAATTTGCGGGACCAACCAAGAAAGCAAGGAGCCAGCCTTCCTGGTAAGTGGCACAAGCTGCAGGCGCACCAGGGAGAGAACAAGTAAGTGCCTCCCATGAGCCCACCAGCACCAGGGCTGAGACTCACATGTTCTGTGTTCCCCCCACCCTTAGCGAATGGATGGTTTTGAGGTTAGCTGGAATTGATAGCAAATAAGGTACATCAAGCAACTAAATGCTTATATTGTTTGGTTGATTATGCTGACCTAGGGCCAGAGGTCTGAGCATCTCTTAGGAGGATGACTATATATAGCAAATATGGAGGATTTCCTTCTATCTTGTCTTTGAAGGCCAATATTGTTTTCACTGTTTTGCTTTATTCTGATTGTTTTGCTCTATTCAATATTCTGTTTTGATTGGTTTTATAATGTTCTGTTTTTGGTTTGATTTTACTATACCTGATTTAATGGACAACTATTGTGAAGATAACAAGATATATATGGTAGCTATTGTTATCCCATATCCTGCTTTGAAGTTCTGTACCAATTATACTGCATTGTCTTGATTGGCTTTGTTCTGTTTTGTTGTATTTTACTATCTTTAAAATAAAATTTTAAAAAAAGAAAATGTAGGGTAAGGTATGATTGCTATTCTGTGGAGGAGGGTCAAGATAAGCAATTGAGCATATTTTTGAAAATGGTATGTAGAGAACCACACAGATATCTGGGAGATGAACTTGCTAAGCAAAAAGAGCAACAAGTGCAAAGGCATGGAACTGGGGGCGTGCTTGGCAGGCTGACAGTAGGGCAAGACAGTCAGCGGTAAAGGAGAGTGGAGGGAGGGTAACCAGCTTGAGAGAAGCCACTGCTTCTTGTAGGCACTGTGAAACATTTTTGCCCTTAATTCAAGGGAGGTGAGAAGGCAATAGTGGGTTGAGTACAGTACAGACATGGCATGACCTCAAAAAGCTCACTCAGCTTGCTGGGTTTAAAAAAAATGGGGCAACAATTTCCCCACATTCTTACTAACATTTGTTTGTTTCTTTATTTTTTCAATATCCTAATAGATATAAACTACTATCTCATTGTGATTTTGATTTGTATTTTAATGATGATTAGTGACACAGCATCTTTTCATGCACTTCTTGATCATTTTCGTGCCTTCTTTGAAGAAACAACTATTTGTCTTTAATCCATATTTCAACTAATTGATTTTTTTCTGCTGAATTGTAAGAATACCTTAAATATCTTGGATATTATATTAAGTCCTTATCAGATGTACAGTTTAAAAATATTTTCAAAGACTGTCTTTCCCTCTGTTGATTGTTTCCTCTGTTTTGCAGAATCCTTTCAGATTGTCATATACTGTTGGTGGGAATGCAAAATATGCAATGCTGAGGAAAGCAGTGTAGAGTTTTTCTCAAAAGATTGAAAATAGTGCTAACATACTATCCAGCAATTCTACTGCTGAATATTTATCCAAAAGAATTGAAAATCTAAATGTCCTTAAACAGATGAATGGATTTTAAAATGTGATGTCTACTACTCAGCTTTTTAAAATAAAAGAATCCTGGAACGTGCAACAACATGAAGGAACCTTGAAGACACTATGCTAAGCTAAACAGATTAATCACAGAAAGACAAATATTGAAAGAATACAGTTATATAAAGTATCTAATACAGTTAAACTCAGAGAGTCAGAGAACTGAATAGTTGGGCCACAGCATAGGGAGAAAACAAGAAAGGAGAGTTGTAATCAAACTTAGTTATGCAAAGTGAATAATTTTTGAGAGATCTGCTGTATGACATGGTACCCATATATGATAATACTGCATTCTACATTAAAACATCTGATAGGAGGATAGATCTCATATTACAATGGTTTTGCCACAATAAAAGACTAAAAGAAAGACAAAAGAAGGGGGAAGGAAGGAAGAAAGAAGAGAGGGAGGGGAGGAGGGGAAAAAAAAGAGAGGAGGTAAGGACTATTGGAAGGAGGGAAGAAAGGAAGGAAATGTGGCCAGGCTATGACAATTAGATCTAATGCAATAATGCAAGGCCAATGGAGGAAGGAAAAAATCAGCAGGATTGTAGTAGAGGTGGATGGAGCAGACAAGACTTGATGATGACTTCCTGGTGGAATGAGAGAGGAAAGGAGTCCAGGAAGATAGCCTGAGCTAATACAGATGTAAGAAAGTGAAAATCTAAAATGAATCAATGGGTAAATAAACAGGTAAGTACATAAGATAAGAGATTTGATGTGGAAATGTCACATTTAGAATACTCAGAAAAAAAACTGGATCTTGTTAATGGCTAAGTATCACTGGTAGTTCAGGATTGGGTGACCAGGCAAGGTGCTCTGCAAATAGCTGGAGCCTGGGGCATGAACAAGTGCCCAACATTTCTTTGAGGGGGATTAAACAACATAAATTCTGGAATAGGAAAAACAGAGGGAAAGCACATTAAGATACTGATGTGCCTGCAACAATTGGTTGTTACTCTCCAGCCAGTTAATACCAGCCAGGCAATGAAGGTAATTGTACTAAGGATCAAAGCGCTGAGCTCCTACAGAGAAGCAAGTGCACACGTTGCCAATATTTCATCATTCAGAGGTACTTTCCTTCTTTTCCTAATATGAAAGCTATAAAAAGGGGAAAAAACAGCCCCTAAAAGTGCTATTGTTAAGACTAAAAACTAATTAGTCATTGCTTCCCAAAGTGTTATGTGAAATGTCTCCAGAAATAATGGTCTGCTTTCTCAGATTTTATAGGTTTGCTGAGTCTAGTGTTCTCTGGAATTTCCTGTTTCCCTTGCTAGGGAAGATTGAGTAAACTTTACAAGTCATCTTGAATAACATGAACCTTTCAATAAAGGCAATCATTTGCGGATTCATAAAATATACAACTAGACTTGAAATAAGGATGAGAATGGAAATAAAAGCAATTCTAAGACTGGGCATTTGAGTGTGAGTAAATTTTGGTTATTATATGTCAAAGGTAGTCATTTTGTACTCTTTGAAGATGCTGAATGAAAGTTTCACATTTCCTTTCATGGTTCATTCATATATCAGATGAATTATGGTTTAATATGCTTACCCATGCCTTAATTTTTATAAATAATTTCTATCAATTCAGCTGTAAGTTGTGTAAATACTTCTGGAGAACACTATTTGATATTAAGTAACACTGTCACTGTATTTTAGAAAAATATTCAGATTCTCCACTTCTCATTAAGATTTTTAAGAACATATCAGCACTTGTATAAATGGAAACTCACTTGGCAAGTTGACTCTCAGATGGAGAAAAAGCATAAATGACTTTTGTTCAGTAGTTGCTGTCAGAAATTCCCATGAACAAAAGATAATAAATATAAATCATTGAGATTTCTAAAGCTCTTGATGTATAGCCAATAAGTTCCCTGGAATTACTCCACTCAATTTCATTATATGTGGGTTATAATTATGCCTAATTTATTCAGAAGAACTATTACACCAAAAACTTAAATGAAAATAAAGAGTCTATTACTGAAACTGTGTATCCACATAGTGCATATACTGATGTGGTCTATTCCCCACTGAGAGTAAGCAACAATTCAGTTACGATCAAAGTTAAAACAAATTTTTTTGCTATTGCATTCTTGCAGGGATAAGAATAGATACTACCCGTTAGAAGTTAAGTTGGGCTTGAATTTATTACAAGGGATACAATTATGGAAGTACCAAACAGACTGCTATTTGATGCATGATGATCTCACTATAGATTCATCCCAAATTTGGTATTAAAGGGATTCTCCATTTATTCTAGAAAGAGCCCAAGCCTGGATTGAGCTTTCCAGGAAGAAATTTCTCTCATAACATACAGTGACTTTTTCAACATTAACTTTCCAAAATCATAACCCACATGGCGTTTTCTGCTTTCTGCCAAATCATTGATAATTTATTACTGTATTAACTGCAGAAGGACTATCTTCCTCTGGATCCATGTGTAAGACTTAGTTAAATGCTAATATTTACCAAACACTTCATTCTTTCTGATATTTTGAAAGCCCAAACTTCAATTTACTTGACACACTTCTGCAGAGAAAAATCAGAAAGCAACTCTTACTAACACGTGTCACCTGCCCACTCAGCTGTGAATGAGGAAATGTGTGTCATTTCCACCTTCGGCCCTGCATTTTCTTTCATAGTGACATGAGTACTTGCTGAATAATCTTACATCTTATCCGACTTTCAAAATAGACTCATTGTAACACATCTCAGAAGCAAACAGGCCTTTTACAACTATTTCTACACCCAGCTGAAAAAAATTACCTGCAATAATATTGTTTACATTTTTTGAACATTTTAAATCTATTTAGACACAATCTTACAAGCTGTCTACAAATTTTTGTCCATTTAATTTTAATAAAAGCCAAGATTGAACTTTATAAAGGCTATTTTATGACAAGAAAAGAATTGTTCTTTCAAGAGATTTAAAATTCTTAACAAAAATATTTTCATGAATCTCTCTCAGGCAACTCACAAGTATCTTTGTTATAAAGCACATAAGTACTATAAAATTAATTTAAGTATGCAATAGTATAACACTTGAAAATAAATAATCATGAAATATATTATCATTATTTCATTTAACTATGAAAATCTAATGGAAGAAAAAGTATGAGTTTTATAATCTTACTGCAAAAGTCTATGAAGGTAAATTAAAAATACTACACGTCTTGCATTTCTGAAAAATGATGTATAATGAAAAGAATTCTGAAATTTGAAACTTCCATGTAAATTCTATCTATAATCATAAAGCCTAAAACCTCTAGAATTTCTATATCTCTTTAATTTTTCCATTTATTTTGTGTTTCAAATATTTAGATATGAGAAAAATATTCTTATTAGTCTTGTTACAGTAAGGTCTGACTACAATAATAAAATCTAAAACTAAGGAAGACATTTCCCCAATATACTTAAAAATGATTTTATATAAGAAATTTAATTACACATTGAAAGAATGAAGGGGAAGGGAAAATCTAATTTTCCCAGTGACTGTGTTCTGTGATTTATATGACTTCTTCATACCAACCTGATGAAGATGGTATAATTATTCTTATTATCCAAATGAGGAAAATGAGAGCTCACAGAATTTAAATAACTTGTCCAACATTCACAGTCAGTAAGAGACAGGATTGGTATTTAAACCCAAATCTATCTGCCTTCAACTCATTTATACCATGGTGAAGAGAATGTTTTAATTTAAAAAGAAAAAAAAACTCAGTTGATTATCAAAGAAATTACAGTGAACATTCAGAAACTGACTCACATGAGAAGTGTAGGTCTTCACTGCTAAAAATCAGTTCTGTAGAATATGATAAATTCAAATCAAGGAAACACAAGTTCATATTGCAAGAATCAGAGTGAACACAAAAATCAGTGTTTGACATTTTCAGGTGATATATATATATATATATATATATATATATATGGGGAATTAAAATTAAGAAACAGAGTTTTCTTATTCTACTCAATGATGTATTCAGAAAAGTGTTGTGTTCTGGTCTTCAAATATAGCGGCCAACAATTCCTTCCCTCCCTGTAAATGTGTACAATTCCTCCCAATGCAGTGTGAAGCTAATTCTCTTTCTCTTTCAGTCTGGGCTGGCCTCATGATCTGCTTTGGCCCCTTTACTGTGGTGTCAGTGATACTGTTCATTCTCAGCCAGTCCTTCAAACGCATCTAGCTTTTTACTACCTTCTGCTTTCATTCTCTTGGGAATCATCCTTCTCTTGGGAAGCATGTGACTATGAAGGAGACGAGGGTGTGAGGAGAATAGCATGGAAGAATGAGAGCCCACCTGAGCTTTCCCAGCAGAGTCTCAGCTAAATGCCCTCAAAGCAGAGACAAACTATTCTGGCAAATGTTGTCCAAAATGTAGAACCATGATCAAGTACCTGATTGTGCTCTAAGTTGCTCCACTTTGGGGGCAATGTTTTACACAGTGATAGAAAATGAAATAATAGCTTGTTAATTCTGTTCACTTAAGCCACTGTTTTAAACACCTTGTAATATTTTATGAATAAAGCCCTCTCCTAATGGTATATCTAGTACCAAAAAACAAAATTCTCTTAATGTTGTCAAAGGAAAAGTAATTAGAATTATTTATTTTTAAAAGTACAAAAGTATGGTACAATAAAGCACTATCAAAATGAAAAGATACTATCAAATATACTATCAAAATATACTATCAAAATGAAAAGATTAAGGAGTTTGTTACAACATTCACTCTGCCACAGCATACAAAGCTATTAAAACATTCATCAAAAAGTCAGGAGTGATGATGCATGCCTGTAATCTAAGCACTGTGTGGGGCTGAGGCAGAAGTATCTCAAGTTGGAGAACAGTCTGGACAATTTAAAAATTTAGTGAGACTCTGTCTCAAAACAGGGGCAGGCAATGTAGCTCAGCTCAAAGGCCCTCAGTTCAATTTCCAATATTGCAACAACAACAACAACAACAACAAAAGTTCTGAAACAAAAACAAAGGATAACTGTTTACAATACACGATAATATTCCAAGTATTTGGATTTTTTAAAAACCTTAATACCATTTGATAGTTTAGCATTATCATATTTCTAGTAATTTTATTAAAGTGTCTCACCCAATAGCAACCCACTAAACATGACTTTTGATAGAACACTAATTATTTCTAACTATTAGCATCATTAGAACTCTTTCCGCACAACACTTTGGGGACATATGCAGAACTACTCGATTTAAAATTTTAAAACCGAACTCCTCCATTCCCAAACTAAGAGCTGTGGAGAAGAGAAAAATTATTAAGATAAATTTAAGATCAGAAATAAGTCTAGAGAAGGAAAAAATAATCTTCAGCTCAATCCATTTGAAGGTCAGTGGAAGCTTTTTCTTTTCTTTTTTTTTTTTTTTTTAAGCTAATGACAGGTTGGGCTGTGGCCCGCTGCTACTTCTTTCTCTCTCCAAGGCCAAACCCCACAGCGACTCCTTCCTTTCCCATGACCTCTTGCCAGACTTCTGCTTTCTTTCCCCACAGGCCTGCTTTCCTTCTCCTTTGAAGATTTCGTTTTATAAAATCAGTGTCTCAGTCTGCCTAACAGAGTGTTCTTTGGAGACTGTCACGAGTAGCCCATTGAGTAGATTCTGATTTTCCTCACATTACAAGCGTTTGTTTATAATCTATACTTTGCATATGTTTTCTCACCCAGGTTCTCTGGCCTGCTAATAACCAATCTCTCTGGCTACTGCATAGCTGCTTGTCTGTTATCAATGGCTTTTCATTTCTAGTCCTTTCACACTAATGATCAATGTCCCATGTTTCCTTTACTGAAAGGACTTTAAAAAGTAACAGGATGGGGAAATTGAGGAGAAGAAGAAGAGTTTATAGACTTTATATCTCCATTTTATTGTCCACTAGAAGATCGGTGTTACTGAAATTAAGTCTTTATTGTACTTGCAGGGAGAATAAATCAGACCTAAGCCACTCACTTCCAGATGTGAAAATGTGTCCTCTATCATCTGGGAAAATAAGTGGAGTAAAAATATGATAAGATATACATTTAGATACAGTGAGAAAGCACAGGGATATGCAGTGGCTCCTAAAATAGACTCCAACAGAGAATGACATAATGCCAATCACAGAAGAAGAGGATCAAGGCATTAAAGATATACTTGGACCAGAAGCCACTAACACCATGATCCCTTCTGGGGTTGGTGCAGTGCTCAGCTTCCACAAACAATAATAACCAGCCTTTCAAGATTTAGTGCTGTCCTTGTCAGAGACTGTTTTCACTCTGGGCCCTCATTAATCTTGTGCATTCACCCTGAGTCTTATCACGTGGTGGGCTAGAAGTTAAGAGCCTGTTCTTGGGGAGCCAAACGTTTACTTGTGAAGTAAACTCACTCATCTGTGACACTGAGTTACCAAGAGGGCAGTGAAAGAAATCATTTAGGAAATTAGGCCCTGGAAGTTTCACTTTGTGAACATTAGAATCTGTTTCCTAGCTTCAAAGTTAACTTATTTAGATAAAGTTTCCTGCATCTTTCCAGAAATAAAAAGAATTGTGTTTTTTCTTTTTTCTTTGCATCTTCTTTTTTTCTTCTTCTTTTTCTTTCTGTTGTTAGAGACTTATATTTGCTCATTTTAATGCAAATTTTGAGATTAAATGTTTTCTTTGGGGGAACCATATGACATTTACCTGCTTCTTAAATAACTTTTTAAATTAAAATTTTCTGGAAAATAGCCCTACATATGAAACAATTTCCTACAGACAATATAAAATCAATTAGTTATAACAAAATTTTAACCATTGAGTTTCCAATAAGAATGCACAGTTTAAAAGGTAAGAGGGTGGAGACGGCAGAGGGGAATTTTAAACTGTAAAAATCAAAGCAAAATAAGAGACAAGGAGAGTAATATCTGCAATATCTAGCCACATCCTTAGTAAAACTGTATGTTTGCATTACAGCTGCATCTCTGCATTAGCTATCACACAGCTTCTGCCTCTGCCTGGAATGTTCTTGTGTCAGAGCTTCCCACGGCAGCCTTTCAGGTGTCAGCTCATACGCCGCGTTCTTGGCGAGGCCATCCTTGACTGTGGTCTAAAGCAGGCTTTCAGTGCACTTCTATTATTTTATTGTTTTACTTTCTTTTGAGCAGTTGGCACTACTGGTACATTCTTGTTTGTTTTGGTTATTATATTCATAAGCTCCTTAGTTAAGACATGAAATCCAAAAGAACGGGAATCTGATGTGCATTTTGGACCCTGAGTCCCTGATTATCAAAAATAGCTTAAGTATAACAATAATTTGTGGAGTCAGTGAAAAAAAAAACACATAAAAAATGATTTCAGAAGAGCTTACCCTGCAGTATGAATTTTATAAATTATTGGTACAAACAATCTCTATCCAGTAGAAACTGAAATATTACCAATACAAGGCTATAACTAAAACCATAAAGACAGCAAGTATTGTGTTCATTGTTAGGTTACTAGGCCAGGACCTGGACTGCAAATCCAGAGTTATTTACTAAGATTTTGTTATTACAGATGGGGTGGGGACACGAAACGTTCATAGTATTAGCTCTGGCAATCACAGTAATGCAAGAGAAATCGGTGACTTCTGCATGCAAAATAACTGCAGGAAGTACACCTATTCCTGGGCCTGAAATCCAGACTTCATGTCAACAGTCTAGAAACATAAATAAATCATTCAGTGTAATCAGATAGTGTGCTTGTCCCAAATGGAGGAAAACTACATTTAGGAAGAGAATGTTTGTTCCTCCCTGGCCTTCCAATCCACTGAGGCAATTTATCTAGTCTCAGTGGTTCCTGGGTTTTGTTTATCTCATTGAAGGCTATTTTTCTGTCCCAAACATTTCTGAATAACAGCAGAGATTTTTTTTTTTTTTTTTTTTTTACAAAATGGGGCTGTTCTCACAGTGCCCATGCCTGAGGCAGATGCAGGTGCAGGCCTCCAAGATTCATGGGCAGCCATGGCAGGAAAGCTGTGCCTTCTCCACCTACAGGAAACAGGCTATGGGAACTTTTCACATCAATGCTGTATGCCTGTAATTTTTAATGAACCTATCCACTGACATCCTTGCAGCTATTTTCACAAAGGAACCAGAACACTTTTATAAAAATGGAAATATTTTTAGGAGATCCTAGCAAAAGAAAAGATTTATTTAAAAAAAAATAGGTCACAGTTATTGTGGAATGTCTGGTTCTTTTGGTTTCCAATCCCTTTCAAAGGGCCTAAAAGGCTCATTTCAATGAGAGTATAATTTATCATTCTGCTCTTTAAATAAAGCTCTGCATAATAACAGAAGTAATAAGCAGGGTATAGAATAGAGTCATTTCTCCACTTAGGAGGGCCTGGGAAGAAGCTGTGCCACATTTTGAAAAACGCTAAAATCTCACCTCACTTGGAGGAAGAGAGGCGGAGCCCTCATCTGACACAGAAGTGAGACCTCACCTAGAGCTTCACCGTCAGTGATATCCTGGCAGTTATTGACGTCTCTAAGATTCAATTTCTTTATTTGCAAAACACGAATAATGATGGGTACCTTCTGTTATAAGTACTTAATGATATACTTCTTAGTGCATTGATAACTAACACATTTATTATTATCATCATTAAAAAAGGCAATTTACTCACTGGCCATTTAGTCATGACCAGAAAGAGAGACCAAGTCAGTTCCATGTTCTTGTCATACAAAAGAAACAAATGATCTTAGGGATCAATCAAAATAAAAAGCTAGTCTCCAAGTATTGTATCTAAATACTGGGTAAAGAGTTCAGTAGTACAACTACTAGGGAGTAAAAAAGAAAAGAAATAGGATGGCACAAGTCAGCCACTCAAATACACCTCATGGTTCACAATTCTACAAGGTGCACAAGGCAAAAGACACCAGCTCCAAATAACAGTGCTCAAAAAGGAAAACAATTAGTTTTCTTGAATAAAGTGTTAGGATACTCAATCTCTGACTAGGTAAAGCTAAAAGAGGTATTTGAACACAGCCAAACATTCCAGAGTACTGGAGAACTAAAGTAAAAATTTTATGGGGAACCAACATAAGATGGACCGTTCTCTTGTACTACTGTCAAGTGATGACAGTACCTGAAAACAAAAATCTTATCCATCTATCATAATAAATTCAATAGAGCATGAAGTTTCATCCCTAATAATATAGGAAGAACAAAAGAACAACATAAAGGTACAAAAAAAGGTTTTAAGTGAACAAATTTATTTTTGTGAAAAATTCCCTATGTTCTTATTATTACATAGCCTGATAAAGGCATCCTTAAAGATAAATATTTCTCCATAGCCATAATTATAGCCATAATTCTGGGAGATATTCCATAGCCATAATTATAGCCATAATTCTGGGAGATAATCTATTTCACTATCTACAATCATTTTATTTTCTTAATTTATTTAATGTAAAAGTTTATGTGGCTATATTTTTGGTTTGTATGTCTTTCTTATTTGTTTAAATGAGTAAGTTTTTATTCTCTGAAAGAAAAAATTAAGTACCAAAACATATTCAATAGCCAAAGCACTACAATCCATTCTCCTGAGTTTGCTCCCTAGTCTGACACTTCAGCATGCAGCCTCAAAGCCTTCCTACTGCAGCACTGTGCCAACATCCTGCTTTCAATTTGGAGTAACAAGAACTGAGTTTACACTTCTGCCTGAAACAACAGTATCTTGAAAAATACAAGACAAAAATAAAAATAAAAAATCTTTGAGATTCCGGACTTGGAGCCACAAAAAGTAATAATTCTGAAAGATGGAGAACAAAAGTCACCTACAGCTATTTCCATGAACAGGTGATTGTAGAGAGATGAGGGAACCTGATGAACTTCAGTATTTAACGAGACAGAGGTCAGGTGCCATGGACAATAAAGCAGCTTGAGTTTTTGCCATAGAGAATCAGAGAAAAGAGAACAGAAATTAAACTCTGAAGATCTATATGTGGTCTCCATTAATTATTCAGCAGAGTAGATATGAAGGAACTAACTGTGGCAGAGAAAAGAATCGTCCGAAAAAATTACCAATAATTGTGACCAGTACTCACATATTCAGGAAGAGTGTTTCTTTTAGACTGACAAGAAAAGTTTATTAATTTTATAAAAATTTCACTTTGTTTTAGTACATTCACCCAGAAGGATGTTATTTCAACACCAAGAATAAGTAGTCCAAAACTATTTACTCATCTTGCTTTAGTCATGCTCTAATTACTGCTCTAGTCCAGATATGCATGTATTAAAAGCAACACCTACAAGGATAAAACAGTTTACCAATGACATAATTGCAGCTGAGAATAAAACGAGATGTGTAGTAGTACAAAAGTATCCTGTGACCAACAAGTTAAAATTCACAATTACTAAATTCCAATAAAAATAATCAAGCATTCAAAGAAGCATGAAAATGTGACATATGGGAAGAAAATACAAGCAGTCTAAAAAGAAACATGATCTGGCTTCAAAGCAGATACTAAAATTAGCAGACAAAGGACTGGGGATATAGCTCAGTGGCACGAGTGCCTGCCTAGGAAGCACAAGGTCCTGAGTTCAATTCCTGGTACCAAAACAAACAAACAAACAAAATTAGCAGACCAGGATATTAAGACAGTAAAAATGTAATCAATTGTTTAAAAGTGGAAATATGGAAGATACAAAGTAGATGGAAAGTGAGATTCTAGAAATGAAAACTACAGTGTGTGAGATAAAACATACACTAGATGGATTAAACATTAGCATAAACAGGACAATGGAAAAGACTGGTAAGATTGAAGGCACAGCAATAGAAATGACACATAAGGAAATACAGAGAGAAAAAATTAATAACAAAGCATCAGCGACCCACAAGATAACTTGAAGCAGTCTAATACATTTATATTTGGAGTTCACAAGCAGATAGGAGAGGAACAGAAAAATACTTAATGAAAACTGTTTAAATTCCATAAAATGATCCAAAAATTCCAGTGAAAGCCAAGAAGAAACATGAAGAAAAATCAATGAAAATATATCACAATCAAATTGCTCAAACAATGAAGAGAAAATATTTTAAAACTTCACAGTGAAAGAGTAAGTGGAAATATTTTACACATTCTGAGTAAAAATGCACATGATATACAGAAATATAAAATGAAAAAGCCAGCAGATATGTTATAAGAAACAATATGAGCAAGAAGATGGATATAGTTGTTTAAACAAGTGAAAAAATTTAAAAACCACAAAGATTATATAACTATAAATTCTGCAACTAAGATAACACAGTATTATGAACAACTTTTTCAAGTTAATTGGACAACATAAAGGAAATAGAAAAATGCCTTGAAATCACTGAAGCTCACTTAAGAAGAACAGATTACCCCAACTGGCTCTGTATCTAGTATATAAATTGAATATGTACTTTAAAATTTTTTCTACAAAGAAAACCCCTAAGTGGCTTCACTGGAAAAGTCTATCAAACTGGTAGCAAAAGCACAAACCAATTCCACATAATTCTTTCAGAAAAATAAAGACTCAATAATATCTAAGCTCTACGAGGCATTAGTTTGGCACCAAATTAATTCTAGTAATATATAAAAAGGATAATACACTATGATTAAGAGAGTTTGATCCCAAAAGTTGCATAGATGATTAACATTTGAAAATCAATCCATGCAGTTCCTCATGTTAACAAACAAAAAAGGGCAAGAACTCACCTAAGCAATATTTCCATACTTGAAAACCACAAAACACATAGATATGACATAACATATATAGCTATTCCAGAGCTAAAATTTTACATAATCTTTTTTAAATGAAGGCATTTTCAAAATTATAAGTGAACACAGGTGCTACAAAAAATCTGATAGCAAACAGTAACTTCCTGAGATCATATAGTTGGAAGATATGTCTCACTACACAAAATTTTTTAAAAAGTGGAAAATGAGGGACTGGGGATTTAGCTCAGCAGCACAGCACCTGCCTGGCAAGTGTGAGGTCATGAGTTTGATCCCCAGTTAAAAAAAAAAAAAAAAAATATATATATATATATATATATATATATATATATATATATATATGAAATGAGGGCAAGCAAAACCTGGAATAAGCAGTATTTTAAGAGAGTAAATTTTCACTCATCACAAAAATGAAGCAAACCAGAAAGCTAAATACATCAGAGTGCACAGCTCTGTATGAAAACCTGACATGTTTCACTGATCTTTTGTCCAACTCTTGGTAGTTAGTGTCTCATATTCACTGTTATGGGGCAACAAATTCAGGCAATGCAGATTCTGAGTAGATCCTGAAAATCTAAGGAGTGGCTGAAGTCAAAGGGTAAACATCTGAGGGGCAGAGGGTACTTATGACTCAATGTGGAAATACTTCAGTATTTCAATATTTTTAAAACTTACAAAATTGTACCAATATGAATTGGCCAAATACAAGTTCCAAGGGCATTCTAAACAGAAAATATATAATTTTAAGCAAATTGAGACATACACCATAGTCTATCAGTATCATGTCCTAAGGAGTAACTTTACTAGAAATTCAGGAAGAATGGTATACCTGGAGGAAGGAGCTCAAGAGTTCTCACCCAAGTTTTGGTCAATTAGAAGCTATGTAAACTCTGTCAAGCTATTTAATTTCTCTGTTTTCTCATTTTGAAAACTGAAGGAAACATTTGGGAGTTAAAAACAAGACATGGAAGTTGCAAAGAATGAAAGAAAGAAAAAGACAGACGAGTCATAGAATAGAAACAAGGAAATTCCATGGAAAGTATAGAATTAGGGCAAAACATAGAGGGTTACAAATAAAATGTAGATGGAAGTAAAGTAGCTGAGATTAAAAAAAAATCCAAGTCAATGTTCTCTACTTCTTCACTAAAATCTCAGCAAAAATAGTTTAAAAACAAAAAACCAAGAAGAGACTACTTCTTCATTTAAGTTAGATTTTTCTTAATTTCTTCCAACAAGTGTCTATGCCGACTATTACGAAGTTCTTTGTGTAGGAGTAAATGTTGATGTTCTTCATAGTCTGCCTACATTATGTGCTTATTTACTAAAGATTGGAAAATGTAATGGAAGTAACAAGGTGCACAATTTATATAACTTGATGGCCATTCCTTAACTTATAATTTATTTGTTTATATCTAAAATATATTTTAAGTAGGATATGGAAGAAAATATGTGGAAAACACATTCTTGCAATTAGACTGAGATAAACTGTTTATCTTAGCTTAACATTAGATTTAGTTTTCTGGTGGCCAAAGCAAAAAATAAAACAAAAAACAAGGTGAGAAAGGAGGAAAGACAGCTCTCATTAGTAGATAAGAAAAAGCCTAAGACTTTCTTTTTTCTTGCTTCTGTCCTTTTAACAGACTTTATGTAACAAAATGGTCAATATCTTTACTACATCTGTATAAAATACTTGAAAGTAAAGGATTTCCTTTTAAAAAATAAATTAAATTTGAATGTTCTGCTTAGTTCAAATTTTTCAAACTTTCTCTTAAATACATATAAAAAGTAAATGTCAATTAACCATGTCTCTTAAATGTCTAAAAATTTTAATATCTTAGTAGCAGCATACTAGTTATTGTACCTCAGTTTTAAAACTTCATGCATTTACTTGTAATTTCTTCCCTCTGGCTTTCTCATTTCCTTTAGAGCTGAAGGTTCTCATGTGTGGTCTTAGTCTGAAGTGACTTTATTAGACTTCATTTGGATCTCTTCTCATAATTAGCTGACACGACATTCAAGGAAAACTATCAAATATTAAAGTATTCTTAGTTTGACATAAAAACATAGACAGCACCTATTAAAGAATTAATCATCATTAACTAACAACCCAGATGACAAATACTTGAGTATTATACAGCATAAAAATTGGTAAAAGTTCAGCACTATGGTTTGAGATATATTTTTACTCACCTACATGCCTAAGTATTCAGAATAATGATAACCCAGCCTCTTTATTATATCCTTTATTATTATCTATTCTTCCATGTAGGTGTTTATTTGCAAGATTTTGCCTCGCAAGAAAATTTTCTAAAGAACTGATATAGTTACAAATGTTCTATAAACAAAGACACATGATAAAGTCAATCAGAGCTTTTGATACTTATGAGACATATCATCATATTGTTCAGTAACAATGAATGAAAAAAAGCAACAGTTTATGTCCTGTTAGCGCTACCTGAAGTAAAGGTTTTAACATTAGAATTTTTAAAACATCAAGAAGCACACAAAACATGGTGGATGCTTAAGGATTCAGACATAGATTTTGTTCTTGTACTCTTGTAATTTTTTAATCAAACCTAGAGAGCCAGCAGAATACGGTATGTTTAACACAAACTGTTTTCTCGAGTTTGTATTTTTCCTCTTGTGCACCTTGTTTTTGTGATATAACTGTATTAAATACAATTAACAACTGAAATGTTTATAAGAAATTATATACTATTGTATATCTTTTAAATTACAGTGACACCTCTATTTAGTTGGTCAAAACTAAAGCATACCTTTAAGTGGAACACTAGTAAAACATTCATGAATAAAGAGTTTTGCAATTTGCTTCTAAAGCTAAAACACTTTTACTTAGGCTAAAGATGGACATATTTTAAAATCTTGTGCTGAGTGATATGTGTTATTCATGTGATACGTTGTTTCATATTTTACTAGTTTCTTAAAGTATTTACAAAAGTATTTTAAAACTATTTTCAATAGGTCTTCATCCAGTAAAAACTTGTGAAAGTTAAAAACAATGGTATAAACTGAGAATTATGGATAGTACATGTCTATAATCCTAGCACTCTGGAAGGCTGAAGCAGAAGGATTGCAAGTTCAAACCCACCCTAGGCAACTCAATTTTGTGAGACCCTGTCTCAAAAAATTCGAAAATAGGGGGTGGGGATATAGTCTAGGGTGAAAGCTCTGGGTTCAATTCCCAGCACAACAAAACAAAACACAGCACCATAATGAAAAGGGTGATACTTGTTTCTTAAACTGTTTCTAGTCTTTTCTAGATATGGAGTCTTAATTTGTAAGACTTCTCTTCTAACTTGTGTGTAATTTTTACCTTATAGTTAAACTATGAACACTTGAGATAGGAGTCTCTACTGTGTGTGGCATAAATGTTTTAGTTTGAAGAACACTTGCTTTATTTTCTGCCATGTGACAAAAAGAGCTCAGGCTCTGGAGCAAGTTAGAGATGAATTTCCCAGGAATGCAAGAGCCAGCAAGATGCTTCACTCAAATGAACTTCAGGGTCCTCAAGGAAGAATAATGTGCCTCCATTAGAGGGCCACAGTAAGACAAAATAAATGATTACAAGGCAGAGGGTAAGGGCAGCCAGGACCCCGCAAACCAGTGCCACTTTCCATCACAGCAGGGTGGGAAGCACCCTTTCCTGCATGCGTGGCCTCCTCCTCTGACCCACAGAGCCTATGTGTATTTCAGGTTCCTCAGTTTGTTAGTTTTTTCAGTGTACTTTTTTTGTTTGCTTCTTTGTTTGGAATAGGAAATAAAGAATATATGAGAGGACATATTCCTATTGTCTATTTTAAAGTATTTTTTCTCTTAGGCAGGCACCTACTGAAAACCTATATATAGAAAAAAGGTCTCCAATAAATTTGTGGACTGGCTTGCACCTTTCCCTACACTGAGGTACCCACATGCACGCCGTGGATGCACCAAATATTTGAGCTGAAACTCTTGGCTTATTAGCTTATGAGCACCTCCAAATATTGACAGACAAGCCTCTGCTACAAACTATTCCTTGCTAAGCAGCTTAGCATCTTTCCACCTAGCAAGAAATGATTTCTAAAAATAGGCATGGATTCCAAATATTTACTTGACTGGATTATAATTTTCTAAAGGTCGTTTTACATTTTTGACATCTTGCCTATAAAATCTAGCTTATGTCATACACCCCTCATCAAAACAGAGAATCTTTTGTAAAGCTTATATTTACCACAGTTTTCAAAGAATATTACTGAGAGTACTTTTGAAAGGCAGAAAAAAATTAGAATTCTTGATAAATATCTCTACTTGCAACCTCTTCTATTGTATTATGTCAAAAAGATCTATGAATCTTCCTTCCTAAATAATATGTTTTTCAAAAAGAAGAAAGTAAGGTGAGGAAAACATTTGAAGGATAGTATCCTTGTCAATTTATTTTACATTCTACTATAACGCACTTAAAAATGAGATTTAAAAAAAACTAATTTTTAAAGTCACAAAACTTGTCAGTCCTTATAAAAACATAGTATCTTAGAGCATCTTATATGTAACATATATGTGTAGGGGATTAGTGAAAATATAGTGAACATCTCATTGTTTAAAATGTGTTATGGTAAAAGACATGTTGCTATAAATTACCCTCAAATTACTCCTCCTTGCTTCTAGCACATCTAGTTTATTTGCCATATTCTGAAGCGGTACCAGAAACATTCTTTTTACTAGGTTTGATCAAAAAACATGGTGAATGCTGCTACTGAGCACCATTCAGTGCAAAAGAAGTTTTGTAAAAAGCTTACAGGGTGTCTTGATCCACCTTATTTGCTAGATCTGGCACAGTGCAACTCAAAATGACCATAAAAGGTAAATGTTTTTAATTGAATGAGGACATCAAAGTAGCCACAACAATACAACTAAAGACATTCATGAAAAAACACACGCACACATACACACATGCACACACATATATGGTCACTCTCTATCAAACCAAAGTCCTTTACATTCTTGGTAAGAATGCTTCTGAAGACAAAATCTTCCTGACTGATGTCAGAGGTGAAAGGCCAATAGCACCGCCCATGCAGTGCCACCTCTCTCTTGATGGCTAGCCGGGCTGTGCCCTCCTGCAGCCCCAGCCTCAGCTCCCCACGCCTGGCCCACCTTGCCCATCCCTTGGCCCTGTGCCATTCCACATTCCTGCTGCTCTCTCAGTCTGACCACAGATAAACCAAATTAGCAAAAAGTATTTTTTTTAAATAATAATTTTGAGGGTCCTGTTTTTCTTTCTCAGTAACAATAAAAACCGATTCATTACCTTCAAATTAAAATATTATATACTTACCAAGAGAGTGAAGAAATTAAATCATAACCAAGTGCTCTCAAAGTACTATTTTTAGAATGACTCAATTTTGATAGAAATTGTATCTAAAAATGGACAGAAAAATGAGCTAAAAATTAAAAATATTTTTCTCTTACTTTTATTTTTCTATCCTTTTCTTTCAAAGAACTAATTTTACTATATACATTAAAACTGGGTAAAGTCTTATTTGAAAAGAACTACAACTAATATTTTGGAGAAAATTACTAATTTAGGCAGTATCTGACAGGAGTGTTCTCTCTTAAAATCACAGGTAAAATATAGGAAAATATAGTTTCCAAAAAACTATCATCATATCACTTTTTCCAAAATTTAGTTGATTATGTGGTATCTCACCCCTAGCCACAATCCATGTCTACATTTTCTGATGAAAAGGTGAATCCAAAAGGAAATGTACAAACATTTTAATATAAATGTCATTAAGCAAACCCTGTCCACTGAATGGAAAAAGTAAAACACCAGATTTATAGCCTTTCATATATGGTAGAAGTAACATCTGATACAAGGGCAGATTTGGTAACTGGGAGGTGAATGCAGAGGGTGTCACTAAACTGTTAGTCTCAAAGAGGTACTTTTGGGCTATTTTCTTCTATGCTTTTGTCTCTAAGCATTACACTTTTCACATTTCTATGAAAAAAAAAAAGACCCACAGTTAATGAGATCCATAAAGATTCCCTAATCAGCTTATATTGTGAAAGAGTATTAAAGTCTCCATTTTCACAACGGGCACATGAAATACACACTTTTATGATATATTACTAGCACAGGAACTTACATCTCTTTCCCCTTCAACCACCTGCAAATTTTAATAGTCATGTATCGCCAGGGTACCAGAAACTCATAAAAGTTTAACCTGCCAATTAACAAGTAGGTAAAGCTCCAGCCCTGTATTATAACTCGTTTGCTTCCAAGGCATAGTCAGGAAAACCTAGAAAACATTTCCTTGCAAGACAACTATATTCCAGGACTGATTCTTTACTAACGTCACCCAGAAGCAAAATCACAAATGCATACTGAAAATTACAACCTTATGGAGGGCATAAAGTCAGTGAAAATGTGGAAGTTTAAAAATGGATTTGATTATCTCCAAAAAGTTGCTACCTGAAGGATTTTATTTGAAGCAGGTTGCTCTTGTTTCAAAGTCACTCTGTTGCTTTTTCAGTGTTGTGATACAGATCTGAGCCATTTCATTCCTCTTAGCAGCAGGCTATTCTAGAAATTATTCTACGGCATATATATTATATGTTTATTAGGGCTAGTCACTCTTATGTAAATACTCATATTATGATCTCAAAGGTGAGATCCACAAAATACAGACATCTAAAGAAATCATTACAAGAATGAAAATGCCTCTCAAATCTTTTCTGTAACAATGGCCATGGCCACTAATGACATTCCAGTAAGATGACTTCAGGCTAAGTAAGTTTCATAAATGGCCCATTAGTGTCGGGATCCTTGGTCTCAGTTCCAGCCCAGCTAGTCATATGAGGAATTACTACCATATTAAGAAATTGGCAATTTTTGTGAACTTACAGTACCAGGCAGGGCTATTTTCTTTTGTTAGTCCTTTGTTTATGTGAACTAGCCTTCTAGGAAAGAAGTTAAAAGATTCCTGCCAGAAAGATAGAGGAAGTTTTGTTATATGATGTCTCTCTGATTTTGCTGTGGCTGAGAGAATATCTGCACATCAAAGGTCAACAGACAGACGCAAGTCAGGAACTCATTCATGCTTATTTTATCAAGTGCCTTCAATGATTCTATAGATAAAATAATTTTCAAAATCACAATCTTGTACTCACATATCTGATAATATGGTAAGGAAATACCATTAGCTTGGTTCTTCAATGTTTGTGGATTTAACAGAATTTATTCTGTTAGCATCAAATTTGCAAAATAATGATAACTAGTACACACTGAGTGTCAACTTTGCACCAAGCATATTCTAAGCACCTACATGTCATCTCATTTAATTTTCTCTGTAATTTCATGTTCAACAGAAACATGAGGTGAAATAATTTGTCAACAAAACATAATTGAGGATGAGTAGAATTCAAATCCACTTCATTATACCTTATAGCACCTGTATTATAACTTGTTTGCTTCCAAGGCATAGTCAGGAAAACCTAGAAAATATTTCCTTGCAAGACAACTATATTCCAGGACTGATTCTTTACTAACGACTTCATTACCTCTATTTGAAAAATGATTTAAGATTCAATCGTAAAGGACATCAACTCTACCTACAGACACTCTCAGCAGAATTTGCATATCTAAATAAGAAAGCACAGCCAGGTTTCCTTTAACAGCTGGGGATAGCAGCATCTTTTTGCTAATGGTCTCCTGAGCACTGTCCTAATTGACATCTGAAAAACAGTTTTGCAGGTTTACTATCGTGCTATAGAGCTGAGGAGTCCCAGTACTCTGACATTTAATTCATAAAAGCTCTGCAAGGTTCATGAATTCAATGTGTATGTGGTCTTTAAATACCTAGAAACTCAGTGCTGGAGACTGTATGAACAGTCTTTAATCTTTAATCAGAGATCTCATTTTGATGAACTGACCAATCACAGAAAGCTCTGCAAGGTTCATGAATTCAATGTGTATGTGGTCTTTAAATACCTAGAAACTCAGTGCTGGAGACTGTATGAACAGTCTTTAATCTTTAATCTTTAATCAGAGATCTCATTTTGATGAACTGACCAATCACAGAAACTTGGGCACCAATTTTGAATCTCCTGTTTCTTGTGACACTTGAGACAATTTTTTAAAAATATATACTGGGGACTGAACTCAGGGCCTTGTACACACTAGGCAAGCACTCTACCACTGAACTATATCACCAGCTCCCTTCAGACATTTTTAGACTCTTTGCCTAAATACATATTTAACTACTTTGAGATTCATCACAGTAGTTTGAAACCACAGAATAGGACTGATAGGAAGATCAAATTTTAATATGGAACATTATTTATCCCTGCTGAACAACTAATGCCCACTGCAGAGTGTTTTTAAAAAACACTTGCCTTTGCCAGGGGAGATATGGTTCTTGGTTCCAAAAAAGACTGTCAAATACAAGGCAGAATATTTTATAGAGAAAGAGCAAATAATTCAATAACTAGGCCTACAAAATCTGTAGATTAGGAAAACTGATTATTTTTTAACATACTGAGAGGAAAGTGGGACCTAGAATTCAAAAAGACAAAAAACAAAACAAAACAAAAACCAAAAACCCAAATCTTGGGAGTTGTAAGGTTTAGAAAGAACTGTATGTAGTGAGATAAGGAGATTTCAGTATGAAAGTCTACCCCGTTGGGTCCGATATTTACCTGATGCATCTTTAACTATTCATGCATACATTGTTTATACACAGAGTCTGCCAAAAAATGTATATACACTTTAGGAAAAGAAAAGTAGTATGATGGGTTTTTTTTCAACAGATAGTGTTACCCTCATATGGGGTATCCTAGTGGATGTCATATATGGCAGAAAACTTCCTACATTGCCAGCCCTTACAAGAAATTGAAAATCCATGCACAATAATCTCAGTGACCAAGATTACTGAAGCAGTAGTTCCACGTACTAATAAATGTCTAGAAACTCATGGCCACCACTTTGACTGCCAAAGGTAACTTGTATTAATCTCATGATGTCTCAATAAATGCAGTATTAAAATATTTATACAAGTTTTTCTTTTCTTGAAATGTGTATACATTGGTTTGGCAGACTCTGGTTGTATGACTATATCTAGTACCTGGAACCAGGTTGTTTTTGTTTGAGCTAAGAAGATTTATCTAATTATTTTTGGCATTCATCTCAAGTGAAAAATTTTAACTAATATATTTTTTATATATGAACTCATTGCTATATTTATTGCTAATATTATTAATAGCCAGAAAAAGATAGAAATGAAATAGAAAGAACATAAAAGTTTAATCATTAGAGAAATGTTTTATATAATATGGTTAGTTATTATATAAAAATTAAGCATCCAAAAATTTGGATGCAAAAGTGTTTTACTAACAGGGTTTTGAATATTTATAAAAATATTCAGATGAGAAAGCAGTACAATAATTTGCATTCACTATAGTCACACTTATAAAAAGTTATCTAATTGTATAACAAATATGTTATAGGTCAAAATAAGACTACATGTATGGTAGCTGGATTATCAGTATTTTAAAGCAATGTTGTCTATATTTTAAAAAATTTAAGCATCATAACTGTAGTGCTTTTATATTTAAAATATATGTTTACAAGGGATACCCTAAAAGTAGTCATTTGTATGACAGCATCTTTAACATGGAATTCAGGAAACCCAGAGGCGAGGGGACGCAAATTACTCAGATTTCTGGTCCTAGCAATGAAAAGAGCTGCCAGAAAACTGGAGTTGACCCAATTAGAAACCATGGTACAGAAACCATCTCAAGAACACCAAGCAGAATCTAACTCATAGACATTTTGTTTCATTAATTTTTAACTTTGGGGCCAGAGATTTAGCTCAGTGGCATAAGCAACTGCCTGGCAAGCACAAGGTTATGAGTTTGATCCCCGGTACCAAAACAAAAAAAAAAAAAAAATTTTTTTTTAACCTTCGTTTCACTACAAATTCAAATGTTAAATTCATGGTTTAATCCCAGGGCTAAAGTTAAAGTTGAGATTAAATTATCAAAATCCCATTTTAAAACAAAACAATGTATGAATTCTAACATTATCAATTTTGCCTTATTTCTTTCTTCAGTTTTTTTTCCCTCACTGGAAAAACTGCTCTGCACTTCCAAAAGTTATGTTCTTTCTCATGCCTCAAACCTCCATTAGCTTCCTAGAAAGATGCTCACACTGGCTAGCTATTACTACAGTGATGAGTAAGAACTATTCAGTGTGGAGAGAAAGAGTTGACTATAGTTCTGTCCCACCTGATGCCTGCCTTGCAAGTTCCCATTTTTCTCCATGTTGAACCTGCCTCATCTCATGGTTTTGCTCTATAAAAATCCCTGGAAAAAGCAAAGTCTTTGGCAACTACTCAGGACACCTTCTGTCTCTCTCAGATGGAAGCTTTCTTTCTCTCAATAAATATCTTTTGCTCTTAAAAAGAAACAGAGAGAGAGAGACAGACAGACAGACAGACAGACAGACAGACAGACAGAAAGAAAAAACAGAAAGGTTATTTTCACTGATCCAAGGATTGTCAGGGCTTCTCAGCTGCTGTATTTCCACTTGAGGAAAGAAAAGTAAGTAAACTGCAGAGATGGTTATGAGTGAGGGAACTTTTGGAGAGAAACTGAAAAGAAATATAAATGGGAATCAACTATGATAATTAAATATAGTAAATGAACACCTGGAGACTGGAGTTCTTTTGATACATGTTTTGGTAAGAACTGGTGTGTGAAGCTAGCCTGAAGCAGCTATTTTAAGGAGGTTCTGGGGAAAGTGTACAAGGGACTGAACCCCAAATGTAGTTACACTTGTAGCACTAAACACAACTATCATAAAAACTCTAATTTCAAGTACCTAAGTAAGTAGAATTAGCAATGCCAGTAATTACAGTATACAGCTGACTAGTCACTAGGATACAGCAGTGAGTTAGACAGTGCTTGTCCTCAGAGAACTTAGTCTAGCGTAAGTCCAGCATAATTCTCCAATACACAACCTATTCTCGTTGTGTTGTGATTTGATATTGCTCTTCCAGTCAGTCATTAATTCAATTATATGATTTATGTTGTTTCTTTTTAAAAACATAAATTTGTCCTTCCTGGTTAAGTTATAAGATCTCTTGAAGACAAGATTCTTCATTATGTTCTCACTGACCTTCAATCTGACAATAAATAGATAACTTGTTAAACAGTCTATATGGTAAATATGATTGCAATATTACTGTGTTACATGATATTATATTTACACTGCATATTATGAGTACATGCGGTCAAACAAAAATTTTAACAGATGTATTGCCTCAATTTAATATTTGTAATTGAGCTTTACTACCCTTTCCTTCTCTGCCTCTGTGAAGTCCTACAATATGTCACATTCTTAGCCTCCTCCATATTTCCAAGAATTTTTTCCTCTGTCTGAAAGACTTCTCCACTCTTTGTTTAACTAATGCTAGCTCGCATTCAGACCTCAGCTTAAAAATTACTTCTTCACAGACGCTTGCCTCAGCCTCCACAGGGCATGTCAAGCTTCTGTTAAGGATCCTCACAACAAGCTCTGCTCTTCCACCATAACATGTAAGACCTTTCCAAATCACACATCTTCCTTTTGTCATTTAATACGTGCCTTGCTCTTGAAAACAAGAACCCTAGAGCTAAGAACTGTTTCTTTCCTGTTTATCATGGTGCATTAGCTCTAAACCTATCTATGACTTAGTAACTTGTCACTAACAGTTTCTAAGTAAGGCCAGATCCATCCAGATACATTTATTTATTTTTTTACTTATTGAGTTATGTACACTCATTAATTCTTTCATTCCTTTTTCCATTTGAGTATAACAGATACATATGCAGCAATTACAACGCCAAAGTACTATGGCAGTCATTGGAGCATTATACAGCATGCCCTGCCCATCCAACCACACACAGGAAACTAATGCATCAAATAGGGTGTTTAAGCTTTAAGATAGAAATATGGAGAATGTGGAAGACAGAGTTAAAAAAAAAAAAAAAAGCTAAATCTGTTCCTTCTTCCACCAATGAATTAATATACTTAACTGGGAAACTTAAGGTCTGTATATATATATGTAGTTAAAATAATTCCCTGCTCCAAATTTGTAAATAAAGATATTTCCTATCCAATTCTCCAAACATGCAATCAGATGTACAATAAAAACATGAAACATAAACATATTTCCCTAAGCCACTAATTTACTATCAATCAGAGAACTTTAAGGACCAACCCAATTCTGACTCACAGCTATGCAATTCTCTGATTGCATTCGCTTAACCCACAAGCTAGCACTTTATATAATCACACTGTTTAGAACATCAGATTTCCCATGGATTTTCTCAGACTTGCTATGTCACCCCAAATTTTCTCTCTGAAAGTTAATAAAATGTGTATGGCTTTTTCTTGCATTTGCTCTTGAAAGAGGAGCCTCACCACAGCAGAAGGGTGTGCAAGTAAACTTTCACTCAACTGTATCACATAAAAAATTCACTCCAAGCCTCAGCAACCCAAATATTAACCAGCTCCCATCTCCAGATTCATTATCCACATTTCCTCTAGCATGAGATCTCTAACAACATTATCAAGCCTCTTACCTGTCTGAAGACCTCCTGATGGCCCTCCAACTCATTAGAATAAAAGCCAGCTCCTTGGTATGGCAACCAAACCTTCTATAAAGCTGTACACTGGCCAGCCCTGTTTCCACTCCTGGTTCACTCCCACCTCATCCAATCTTACAATTACACTCCACTGATCCTGAGAAGGCCATGACTCCTCTTTTTGACATCCTGTCTCAAGCTTTTGTGCCTTCACTCTTGTTCTGTCCTCAACTCAGAATTCCCCCCACTTCAGGCTGCTATTTCTTCTCATCCTTCAGGAGTATCTTCTTCTAAAACACCTCCTCTGAACATTTTATCCCAAACTCCATGATTTGTTCTGTTTCCCAGAACATTTTGAGATCTCGGTATGATTATACCTTTTACATGATAATGAAATAATCTGCTGACCTGTTGTACTTCTAGTTAGAGGCAAAGATCCTTGGGAAATGAAGAACAGAGAGGCAAGTCTTATATTTCTTTGGTATCCATTCTTCCAAGGCAACCAATGTGATTTAATATAGTATCAGTGCTTAAATAGTGGTTTATTTTCCTTGAAAAGTTACTTAAGGCACTTACCAAAGATTGGCAGAAGAGAAATAACACAAATACATAAACATCAATGAATCAGGAGGTAACTATGAGAAGTGTCACAAAGGAAGGTACAAAAAAGGTCAGCAGAGGATAAAAGAGGAAGCAACAGATTGAAAATATCAAAAAGCTCTATTTGAATGGGTAAAATTTCAGTGGAAGAAAATGGAGGGCCAGAGAAAATACTTTGGATAAATAAATCCTAGAGGTGAGTAACAATGGGTTTGAAATATGAGTGGTGAGCCTGGCCAAGAAAATTGTATGTAGTAGGAAAGCACAGAATAAAAATAAGAAGTAGAGTTGGGCTAGGGCATGGGGTTCTCTGACAGTGCATGTATTTAAATCTAGTGTATATAAGTTGCAAACAAGGCAAAACCACTGCCAGCCTCTGAGCAGTTTCAAAAGAAAGATCCTTGTTCTTTATCTGTCCAATGCTGCTAACACTTTAAAATTATTACCCATCACCATCACCTCCAATACTGTCCCAACCACTTCTACCCAGTATAACCCAACTCTATCAGTTTAAATATAACAGAAGGGCTATAAGTGCACATAGACAGACAGACAGACAGACAGACAGACAGACAGACAGAGGTAGGGAAGGGGAGAGGGGAGAGAGACAGAGAAAGGGAGTGAGGGAGGGAAAGAATAAAAAGGGAAAGAGGAAGAAAGACAGAAAGGGGGAAGGAAGGAGGGAGGGAGGGAAAGAGAAAAAAGGAGGGAAAAAAGTAAAATGCAGAACAGTGCAGGAAATCTGTCTATGCACTAGACACCCAAAGAATTTAGCTGAGGAATTGGCCCCTATAGCAGAAACCAGCTGAGGAACTAGGTCCTACAGCAATATCCTGCATGAGTCTAGCTGAAGACCTAGAGCCCATGGCAATATCTCATGCAAGTCTGTATCAAGGATCTGCACTGGGAAGGCCTAAAGGCCAGTGGTGGAAGCTAGAAAGTGCTATCAGGGTAAAGGATCTGTGCTAGCATGCTGAAGGATCTGCCAGGAGAGATGTTCAAGGTAAGGACCAGAGATCCCCTGAAGGGAACCACGCCAGTCCTCATCAATAGCAAGGACCCAAGCTCCTCTGACAGTAAGAACAGCTGAGTTCATATCAGGAAAGCCACTGTGACAAGGTTCTCCAGGAGAATCAATAGCACACCATCTTCTCCTCCAGTTCACTTTTTATGCTGTTGGCAACAATCCTCAGGTGACCTTCCACACCTAGCACCAGGCTGATTCAGGTCAGCTGGGTGCTATAACTTGCCCATGAGTTAATCCACCACCAAGGGAAACTCCCTGAAGGTTACCCTTCCTTTTCAAAGTTGGCAGACTAGTTGCTTTCATCACATTTCTTATTCCTCTGCCTCACTTATCCAGTAGAGTCTTAATTCAGCTCCATGCTCCTCTCACATAATTCCACATATAACTCAAAGCAGGGCTTTCAGTTTTTCTGTCACTTACCAGCATCACTCCCATGCCAGAAACTATCTACTTGCCTTTCACCCACTCTTTTGAAGTTCCCATTAACATCTCTTTTAACACCCTCACAATGAATGGGCATCTGTCCAACTGTGCAGTGAAATTCAAGTCACCTGAGGGAAGGGAAAACTCTCAAGCAGCAACCCTCGGAACAGCACACTTACCTGAGTCCACACCTGTGCTTAATGGATGGAGAGAGCCTAACGGCTCTCTTTTCAAAAACAGGATATTCCATCTTTCTGTCCACCACTACACTAACTGTTAAAAAGCAATGATTTTATATATTTATATATTTCATACATTTCTGACTGGGTTTTACATATTTCTAACCAGGAAATCCAAAAATTTCTCACATCTTTACATCACATGCCTTTTTTTTGTCATGTTGAATCAAAAAAAAAAAAAAACCAAGTCATTTGGCCCTTCTTACGAGCCCCCATAAATTGTTTTTCTCTTTTCACCCTCATCTAAGACATGGTTCCAAAGTGTCATGTTATTCAATCTCATGTTGCCCTCCCTGATTCTCCAAACTACCTGTTGAAAAAAAAAAAAGAATGAGAAAAGGACTGACCTATCAACTCTCCAAATTTCCTGGAGTCTCTGATTCTTCTATGGAACTCTAAGGATGCCGTGTGCACCGTCAGACAAGAATAGTAAGAAGGGAATCCCAGATCTGCTAAGCATGCATTGTTGTTACACATCCTGTGAAAGAAATGTGGCTTCAAGGTTTCCAGTAGCAGAGCTGCACAGGTGCTGTGGGACTTTCTCAGCCCTGCTCCCAGCCTGTGAGTAATTTGGACAGGCAGGAGAAGATGAGAGCAGGACACAACGATCACTGCTGAACCTCCAGGGAAGATTGCCAGCTGTTTTCGGTGAGAAAGTCCTCTTTAAACCCCTCACAGAAAGTGTGTTTGAGGGAAAGAAGCCTTGCGGAGGAAGAACCTACTTGTTTAAATGGCAATCATTTTCCCTGTTGCTATCACGGGCATCAAATCACACGTACACTAAGAGGTTCCCTTTTCAGCCAGAAGAACAAGCCAGATTGCTTTACTGTGTTTTAAACAATGTCTTTTGTGTCAAATTTTAAAACCTAAATTTAGCTGAAATTTTCAATACATTTTAGTTTCTCCTTCTATACATTTTTATCTCAGAATTTTTTGTTGTACTAGAAATCTATTTGTGTGTGTGTGTGTGTGTGTGTGTTACTAGGAATTGAAATGAACTCAGGACCTTGCATTTGCCTGGCAGGCACTGTGCCACTGACTTATGTCCCCTGTCCTTTCAGTTTTTCCTTCTATACCTCTTATGTTTCAAAATTTTTTATTGTCTTAGAAATCTAGAGGGGGAAAATGTGTCACTTTTCTTCCCTTTTGTGACACTGGGGATAACTCTCAGCCTAGTAAATGTGGTACAGAAGGGTGGGCTTTTCAGTTTCCCCATATTGTTTTACTCAGTACCACCTGATAAAAAACTTATAGAAATTAGCTCTGCCACACACCACTGACCTGTGGAGTCATTTTTCAGCTTCATGAACAAGTCCAAAGGAGAGGAAATTATTTTTTATTAACCAGGTACTAAAAACTAAAGCCTTTTATAAGAGTTGCTTGCTTCTTTTCACTGAGACCAGTGGGCAAAGGAAAAGAAATTCAACTGTAATAACTTTGCCCATATGCAGCTTTCTTAAAATCTATAAGGTGAAATTTTTAATACAATCAAATCATCATAAAATATGTTAGGTATTTATGGTAAATACAACTATTATTATACACTTTTCTCCTGTGACACCACCCCTGGGAAAAGGGGGGATTTTGAATGTTTCAAAAATGAACCTTTTTGTAAGGCATACTTAGACCCCTCTAGTTAAGGTCAAGTTGCATTTTCCATTATAAACCTGTTTCCAAGGTTTATTACTTTGTCATAAAAATCTGCTTGGGGCAGAAATATGGCATATAGAATCCTAGCCCAGCAGCACATTTTTAAAAATATTATCAGAATTGGCTAAACACACTTTAGTGCCATTTAAATGATACAATTATGACTGAAATATATCTTAAAGAATCCAGTGGGCTGGCACAGTTCAAATACTGACTCCATCAAAGACGCATAATTACAAGTCCTATATCTTTCCACTTGTCCAATCTATAAAGTCCACCAATGCTTATAGGCTAAAAAACTGGCAAATGTATCAAGCACCAAAAGGAAAAAATAAAAAGGCAAATAAACTCAATTCTAAGGTAGTCCTGTACTTTCTAAAGTTTAAAGTATATTTTTGCATGAACAAAAGCTTGTTTCACTAATCTTTACTCTGAAAATACCTTCTTCCTTTCATGGAAAATATGAAGGCATCAGCTAAAACATGAGAAAATTGCTGAATTGAAAAATGACAGAGTTCATTATAAAAGAATGCTAACCTGTGATTTGCTTGGGGGCAGGGTTTTGAATTGTTTTTGCTTATTTTGAAGTACAGTAAGTTGAAGAAAGAATACTACTTTGAGGCAGTTCTGGAAAAGTCATAAATCAAAGCCACAAGGGATAGCTTTTAGAATTAAGATTTAGAAATAAATTATGCCACCCCAGAATACAAATTTACTTTGGAATTTACTTACAAATTTACTTACAATGTAAGAGAGTGTGTTGTAACCCTGGAAAAATCATAATTCCACAAGATGGGAGGGTTGGATTCATGATTATCAGGAACTTTTCCAGTTCCCCCTTCATAGGATGCTACCTGGTCCAGGGGCTGCTACTGGGCCACAGTCAAAATTGTGCCACAAGGAAACACCTGTCTGGCTCTCTTCACTCAGTGCTACAACCAAACTGATAGTGAAGCAGGTGGAATTTGTGTATTGGAATTCTGGTGTAAACATCACTACAACTGGCTTTCTGTTATCAGGTAATGAGCAGAAGATATCATAGAGAACATATTTTCATATGGCAAAATGTTTAAAGACTCCTTATATTTTAATTTTTCATATATTATATGATTTATGAAAAGCTGATTAGATTTCTGTCTGAATGATGTCTGGCTTAGGTTACACTAAAAGAATTTGGCCTCCTCGAACATACCCATTCAAATAGGCAGAAGAAGAACCCAGACATTTTCTCAAGAAGTGGTAGTGCAAAATCAGTCAGGTGTGGTGGTGCACACCTATAATCCCAGCACTCACGAGGCCAAGACAGGAGGAACATCACAAATCCAAGTCCTGCCAGGGCAACATAGGGAGTTCAAGATCAGCCTGAATTACACAGCAAGACCCTGTCTCAAAATAGACAACAATGAAAAATTGCACAGTGAAGAAATTATGGAATAATTCCTAACCTCATCATACTTGATAAACAATTTTATTATTAAACAGTAACTTTATTAAATGTTCCATTTTCAGATTCTATGACATCTTTTTCTTTTGGTGATAACCATCTGCTTGCTTTTCAGAATTTCTAACCAATAAAAGTCTTATTCAGTAACAAAGGGACAATATCATTTTTTTTCTTTGCAAAACAAGACCCATCTGAACACTAACCTACAATGACTGTTCATTCTGTCCTGTTTGCTTTCATATAAAACTTCTAAAAAAAAACAAGTGAGCAAAGAAATGTGTTTTATGATTAAAATGGTAACCTTTGATCTAAGTAAAAGTTAATTAAAAAGCAATCTAATATGTTGACAATGTCAAATTTTGAACACAGAATTTACATCTTTCATATCATCATAAGTAACATTAAAAAAATCTAATTTCTCAGGAGAAAAATCATACTAAGAATACCCTAAGAAAGAATGTTCTTCTTTCCAACAAAGTACACAGGCAGTTATTTTCTTCAGATGCCTTAGCTTACAAAATAAATAAATAAATAAATAAATACAAACATGAAAGTAGGTGATATAATTCATTTCTTTGAAATCCCAAAACCAGCATATACAAAACCACCATGATATGCCCATACACATATTATTTCCAACAGAAAGCGCAAAGTCCAATTCAAACAAGTAACGATACTGCTTTATATTTATGTAGCATTTCCACATTATCTCCTCTCATACTTAAAATAACCTTGTAGAACTGATAAGCCCTGTGTTAAAGCTAAATTACTTGCTATTTCAAACAGCTAGTGTTACAACCATGATTCAAAGCATGACCTTACTTCAACTCTCATGCTTGGGCCAGTTTATCATACTTGTCTCCATATACCACAACATTTGAATAACACTTTTCCTTCACAATGTCAAATATTGTGCAACTATCCATTTAAATCCACATTATAAAACTACTGTCATCATTTTGACTAAAATTTCCTGTGTTAGTCATCGTGTTAACCTGAACGTTAAATGTTCTAGTTTTGGTTATTTAAACCAGAAACTGTATTTTATTAAATTAAATTAAATTAAAAACTTAAATACATATTTAATGAAAACATAAATATGTTGTTGATTTATTTGTAAAGTTTCCTTTGATATAAGAAATGGTGTACTCATGTACAACAAATAGTTCCTCGAAAGTTCTACCTTGCAAACTCTTAAGCAGTGGCCCTCTTAATAAACAGCTTGGCAACCAGCAAATCTGCATAGCATGGTTCTTAATTGATGAGTTTTTATAGGGAGGAAACACTGTACACTGCAATACCCTCGGTCCTGGATCTGTTTTAGAATAGTTTAGAGATCTTTCCACACATACATAGGCACACAGGCACGCATGCACACACAATTGTGCAAACACATGTGCATGCGCGTGCACATACACATCTACAGGCCAACTCCCCTTTAACTACTGAATCAGAATTTCCAAAATAGAACCCCACCCATGTACATTTTAAAACTTCACTGGGGATTCTAATTAAAAATCAAGATCTAGGCCATTTCTATAAAGCACAATACTGTATTCGTTTCCCCTGATATCTTTGTAATATGGCATTACACAAAAATAATGCTCAAGAGTGTCTCCAAGGATTTGTGACCTTTGCTTCTGCTTAACCTCTCACAATCACACAATGCCTTTCTCAGGTTCCATTGGAATTTGTTAAAATTAATTGAGACACCTATAGAATTTTAGTAGTAAGATTAAGATGTCCCCACCTTTGAGTATCCCTTTCACAAACAAGGTATGACTGTGAAAGACAGCCTCTTTATTTAAGGCCCCCAGTAGAAATGCTAAGTGAAGATTATTTAAAGACTTAAGTACACAGAAACCTGACACACTCATTTTTAACAGGGATGTAGACTGTTGTTTATTTAGCTTTTGAAATCTACCCTAAATTTGGCTTTATGGAACCAAAAAAGTCTTGCTTTAAATTAACAGACTGCTTTCCACTGTCCAAGGGATAATTTGAACTTCACTAAGACACATCTATGAATGGAAATAAAAATAACTCACATTAAACTCTAAGTACTTCCCCACATGCATTTCACTTGCCACAAAGCCCATTGTTCCATGCATTGCTTTTAAACAGCCTGTAGGAAATTTTCACTGCCACAGTTTCCCATAACCAAGAAAAAGGAAAACCAAAATGACTTCACTTGAAAAACAAACAAAAAACTTTCTAAGCTTTCAGCATCTAGCAGCCCTGTCAGAGCAGCAGGAATAAAAAAGGGGAAACTACACAGTACCCGCAAATTCTGTGGCTTTAATTTTAGCTCACTGTCCTTCTGCACTCTAGCAAAGAATCCACTGCAGATGGAGTGTACCCTACTCACAGTCCTAAGGGCCTCCACCTGCCTACCTCGCCTCATGCAGTGTACAAAAAAAAAAAAAAAAAAACTTAGCTTAAACTTATCAATATTTTAAATACCTAGAAAACTACTAAACATAACACAAGACACATGCTTAATTTAAACAGGTTGATACCTTCCCATATTTGCTTCCAAACTCTTGTTTCCTCTCTCCTTCACCATATCAGTCTAATGCATCTTGTGGAATACTCCCTGATCTTATTAGGTCACATTACCTTATCTGAAAAACGCTTTTTTTTTTTAAAGGCTAATTTTGACCAAGTTTATGTTTTATCACTTGTCGAAAAGATAGTGTTTATGACTTTTAGTAGTTTCAGTCATTCTGCTTTTGGGCTAATTTCTTTAGAGCTCAGTGACTCTTAGGTTTTCTGTTTCATCTTGAGACAATGTTTTCCTTCATTGACAAATCCAAGTTTTTGAAATTATGAGCACACTGCTTTTCATATTTCTTTATGATTTTAATATCTCTATTAAATCTGTGTTATATCCATTTCCATTTCTAATGATGCTTCTTCCATTTCTAATAACTTCCACAGTTTTTTAAAACACTGGCAGAATTTGGGATATTTCATTAATATTCTCAATTATTTTTCATCAATCATATCCAAAACTACAGTTACTAACCACCGTCCTTCAGGCCTCTTGAAATTTCTAGTGATCTGTTAACAGAATGTTAAGCTGAGCAAATAAAATGGGTCAGCAGGAAAAGCATCCCAGTTGCTTCCTTTGGCCTTTTGTCCTTTTCCAAGCTAAACTGTAGCCATCTCTAGAAACTGTAGATGATACAGAATGGCCTCTAAAGAAATAAAAATCATGACCTCCAAGACTTTGCTGATAACAGGCAAAACATTAAAAAATATCAACAATAAACAGATGTGGGCACCCAAAGCACAGAGCACATAGTTGGGGAAGAATAACATTACTTAGATGCAAGTCTCAGAGAAAGTAGCAGGTTAGGATTTAAGCTAATAATATCACAGTTCTAATAAACAGCAAGAGTTTCCATTTACCAAATACTTACAGATGCCAATAATGGATATTAGAACCAACACAAAGAATATAGTGGGGAGTGGAAAGGAGTGAATAATCCATGGCAAACTTATGGGCCATCATACTAACCCCAGTTTGCCAAGGAAATCGATATAGTCAAGGTAGACAGTAATTTGCTCAAGTGACACAACTTGAAAATTATGGTTCTAGGATGTGCATACAAATCTGTGAAGCACTAGAAACTGTTCTCTTTTCACTGTTTTTTGGCTCACTTCATTCAAAAGGTTTTAACCACGTTATGAGGATGTGACAGTCATTGAATTGGGAAACATAGATATAAAGGTAAACATATGGGAAACTAAAAGGTAGAGGGAGGATTAGTGACCAGTGACAATCAGCAACGTGTACTAAGGCCTTACTTCAGCCAGGGTGTGCTCTGAACTCATGTCATGCTGAAAACAACCCCATAAAGCTGAACTTCGACTGCCCTCATTTGAGCAAAGAAACTGGAGAACAAAAAGCTTAAGTATTGTAACTTCTCCAAAGGTTGCTCATGTCATAAGTGTGAGTTATATCCAAGTATCTTATTCCATAATTAGCCTCTTAAATAAGTGGTAAAGATGAAGTATAGACAATTGTGGAAAGTCTCTGAGTCAATGGATGTAGGAACTATTCCCAAGAGTAGCTTCTGTGGAATACTGCTTGCCTAGAGCAGTGAGGGTGAACGTTTTAGAACTTCCAATGGTACAAACAGCCCACTGCAACATGTGTGTCTTGTATTTCTCCCACACTGGCCTAGAGTGTTAATGTGCTGTGTGAGTAAAGTATTGCGTGGTCAATTGGTGAGGAGCATGCAAAGTTACACCTAGGTAAACAGGTCCACTTTGTAGCAGTGTTTCTCAGAAACTTTAAAATGCAATGCATCACTATACTATTTTAGATCACTAAGAGAGACATGTAGGGCACCAAGTTTTTGAGTTTTTGGTCAAGGAAAAATTATTAACACATCAGCTAGAGACAAATATAGTCCCCTGAGTGACTTCTCTATGGCCATGAAGCTAGTTAGAAGAAACCCAGAGCCAGAACTAAAGAGTTCTAGCTGCTGAGCCAGTTTGCCTAACCGCAGATAGTGAAATGTATCCTGTAGACACGTATAGCAATTTAAGCTTTCACGAAGCTGGTATAAAATATAGTGAAATGACAAGGTATGTTCACTCTTTACAAAACTGTTGCCAAACTCAGGGATGACTTGTAAAGTGGCCTGGTCAAGAAGGTGGCAGGAAGCAAGAATAAAATCAAACATTCATGAATAGACATGAAATTTGAGCATTGCTAGAAGCCAAAACTTGTTGTGAGAGACAACTTGCTTACTTCCAAGGATCTTTGCTATACTTCTTTATAATTCTGAAGAAGTTTAAGATCTGCCACTAAACTCCTCACCAGCCCTCCAGCTCTATTAGTTCATTCCAGGAAGTGATCAGTTTCCAAAACCAATGTGAATGCTATCTATGGGGGTCCAATTTTTATATCATTATATGAGCATTACTTTAAATAAAGTTATATTCCTTCCTAACAAAAGCCAAGAAAAGGATAATTCAACTTCTGAGCAACAATTCTAACCTCATTCTTCACTGGCTGCGTTCTGACCTCTGGTGTGTGTGTGTGTGTGTGTGTGTGTGTTTTCTTTTCTTCTCTAGGGAAAAGGACAACATACCTAAAAATATCTTGTTTTTTCAAGACAACTTCACTAATTGATGTGTATAGAGAACATGTTAGTCATATTCACAAAATGCCAAAATAAATGAAAAAACCCATATTCACAGGAAGTCACACACTCTTCAAAGTACACAACCACAGACACTAGCTTGCCTTAACTCCCTTTTTTCCTCTCTACCATGAAAACAAAATTAAAATAGTTATATCTCTCATAATATCACGTGATATTAAAGATTACTCCCACAGTTCCTGTCTCATCTTCTGGTCCCTTATGATATAATCATGGAGTCCAATTGCCTTGAAGCACTGTACTCACATTCTGTTTTTCTTTGGCATATCCTTGACCCGGAAATTCCTTCCCCTCATCCTGTGACAGATACCACCAAGCTGTCCCTAAAGGCTTTTGTCCTTTAGCACACACATCCCTGCCTCTTTTAGAGTTAGGTGAACGAGAACATTCACTCCAGTGGGATGTGAGCTGAAGTAACACGCACCGTTCCATATCCAGCTTCTCTAGAAAGAGACTAGGACTTCTCCAGACACCACCGCCCTGCAAGTGCCCTAACAAGCTAGATAATGATGGAATCCAAAACTCCCAACAAGCAGGTCCACAACGGACAGAGGAGAGAAGAACGACCCTGCTAACCTAAACTCCCATAACACAGGACTCCTATGCAAACAGGAAATCAAGTGTCATTGTGATAATCCACTACCTGTTTGTGCTAAATTACCACACCTCCTCTAGCTTAACAGGAAAATGAAACTGACAATTTGAAACAGAATGGGATTATAACAAAGACCCAAAACATTAACATTGGTTCAGTGGCCAGAATCCAATATAACAAGCTGGAAAGCTGGCAACTCACACCAAACGGGGGGAAAAAATTCAGTACAGCTGAAACCTACTACGGTTACTCAAAAGACAATCAAAGTACCAAATGAAACTGCAGCTCTACAGGAAGAGGTTTGAAAGAGTCATGATGTTCTCGTGCATCTCATGCTGGGTTCTTACTGCCTTTTCAAAATATGAAAAGAAGAAGAATTCATTCAAACAAAGTTTAATGAATTGAACAAGAAAATGTAAGAATGAACCGTAGACAAAAATGGAAGGAAGTAGGGAAAGTCAAAAAAGTTGGAACATGAAGGACTGAAAAATCAGACTATCCCTGATCCCCAAACTGCAAATATAAACATAAATGCATAAGGCTTTGAAAAGAAAAAGTCCATTTAAAATTCCCAAGTAAACAAAAAGACTTTGCTCTGTGACAAAAATAATATTGTAGATGGCACCACTAAGTACTACAAATGGGAACTACTAAAAAGAGAAAGAACCATGAAAGATGGAAGGAAGAGGAAAAATGTCTGCTCGGCTAAAAACCATGTTTAGAAAAACGTGGGATGGGTTTCCTGGCCAAGGAAGCAATGTATCAGATAGAGAGGAATATATCGTAACCTACTAAATTTCTGTGGGAATCAAACCACTAGAGAAACTAGGAATATAGTTATCATGAAAGATCAGAATCAATCATAGGTAGCTGAAGGTTTCCCTCAAAAACACTTCTTCCATCATTCCTCTTCCATCCTCATGGGCTAAACAAAAGGATACTCCAAATGGGGAGAGGGTTCTAGAAGGTCTATAGTCCCAGATAGGTACTTTCTGCACTTCATATGAGTTAACGGTAGGGGTTCCTGACAATATTAAAAATGCTCTAGGGAAAATTCTGGGACAAAGTAATGTTCCAGAACAATACAATATCTTTTAATTATCTTAGCTACACACTATAATACAGGGGGATGTTTTTTAGTCAGAATGTTTATATTGTTTTTGAAAACAAGCCCGCATGCTTAAGTGAAATAGATCTTAGACTAAATGAATGAACATATCACCTATGTATAATTTAAAATATTACTATTGTAATCTAAAACTAAAATGTTAGGAACCCTTTAAAGCACAAGAATTCTCTGAGTTACTGAAATCTAAAAACAGATTATTTTGCCCCTATAACCTACTTTAATATCCAAAATATTTTAAAGTCTTTTTAAAATAACAGCACAATATAATTTCCTGTTTTACTCACATACACACGGTCTCCAACAAAGCATATAACAAAATCATACTACTGGAATTAGAATTGAAAATACCCAGAAAGATGATGTTTTATTTAATAGTTTATCCCTATACAAACTACTGTAATTATTTATTCATTTATTTTTTCATCAAAGAAAAGATTTTAAAAGTTCACATTGCCCTTGTTAATTCTAAAATTCTAAAGATAAGCAATGTTCCTCTACCGCTGGCTTGGCAAGAGTACTATTTCAGTTGGAATTTCTCTCTGTTCAGCCTACCTCCTTCCTCATTTTCTATGAGTAGTCAAAATAGCAGAGTATCACTTTTGGAGTGACATGGCATTTCAGGAAAAGCCCACACGACAACTGTTTAAAATATTCCTTGCAAGCTTCTGACTGAGAAATAAAACATGGGCAATTTGGAGAAAGCTTTAATTGTACTTGGAGTCTATAATAGGATAAGAAAATAAGATGTAGGAATTAAGAAAAATGGGCAGTGTTATAAATCTGACATTTAATTGAACACCTTCTGCACAAAAGACTCCTCACCGGGTACTGATACAAGCATAACCAGAGCCAGAATAGTTGTGAACAGAAAAGATGTGACAGCAGGTTTCCCGCTTGATCCAGCCGTGATGAAACAGATAAAAGGTTGACAGGAATTTAAAAGAAAGCTGTTCAAAGAAAAGATAGAGAAAGGTATTCACTTGAGCAGGAGACATTGTAGGAGAGTTGTTCTTTCATCCTCAGAACCCGAGGCTCACCACTCCTTATATATCAGCAAAAACAGACAGAACTCAGAATGAACAATGTTCGTAAAAGGCCAGGCACACGAGCGGCTTGCAAACACCCAGAAAGACTGCTGGGCTGCTGCACTGGCTGAGGGGTGCTGAAAGAGGAGGACCCAAGAGGGCCACCTCTGCCAAAGGACAGAAAGCATTAGGCCATTTAGTGTATCCTAAGATGGGGACTAAACTCCATGAAAGCAGAAAAAGCTAAAGCTAGTGAGTGGAGAATCTTTTTCACTCTAGAGTCTGTATAGGAGTAGGAATAGATGGCTTGAAGCTGAAGAGACTGAACACTCTCCTTTCCAGTTATGTGTTAACTATGATAAGTCACGATTATTGCCCTAAGTAACAAGGCTGCACAGAAGGGATTGGGGAACCATCTCATATACTGCAGTGTTCAATGTGATATTCTTGCATTTAACTCCCCTCCTTTGGGAAATGGACAAATTCAGGCTGAAAGTGACCTGAGTCTGTAGTTAAGATTTGCTCTCAAGGTTCTCGTGGCTGAAAAAAAAGAAGTGTTAAGTTATGACTAAGAGGCTTATCCTGCAGAGGCTATTGCAAAATCAGAATTTAAAAATGAGCTTTTTCAATGCAAGTGTTATGAACATAGGACCTCATTTAAAGGTGCAAACCTGGAGGCAAGGGAAAAAAGAACCCAAGAAAGGTAAGGGGTGAAGAAATGACAAAAGGGAAAGAAAATAAGATAAAATTTTTAAAAACTGCATGTACAAGATGCAGCCGCCTGGAGTACATAGTATGAGGCTGCTACAGTCTTAGCTGGGCCAGCAAGAACACAGGTAAAAGGGTCTGCAATAGGGGCCACGGTATCAAAGGCAGAATCAATGAAGCTCTGAAGTTCAAATTTGAGGATTTAGAAAAACTGTGTGTATAAGCTATGCTGAGTCACTTGGGGAGATGAATTTCACCAGGAAGAGATGAGGGATGCAGGTATATCAGAAGCCAAAAACATGATGATTAATGAAAACATAAAACAGAAAGTATCATCACCTCAATACTAAATGCCACAATTTTGCTAGAACAAAGAGTACATTAAATAATAAAAGTAGTTCAAAAATGTGGAGTGTGACTTTATTTTATTTTATTTTATTTATTTATTTAGTATTTATTTTTTGATAAACAGTGAGGAAACTACTGAGGACTTGGAAGGAGGAAAAGAACTCAGTGAGAATAAATGCAGTCTTTACTATAGCCTGCTCAGCAGGCCCTGTGCTAGGATTTTATTTCTCTCCAGTGTTTAGAGAGTATCTATAATGCCTGCAGTGTTTAAAACCACCTCATGTCCTTATAAATAAAAGGATCAGAGGCTTCAGTGGATTGGGTTTGTTTGTGCAACAAAGTTCTCACTATCAAGCTGTTTAGAGATTTTTTTAAAAGCCAACTTATAAGAAAACTGTCAGTAAATAACTCTAAAAGAACAATGTCCTAAATATAACCATTGCCTTTATTTTAGCTCAAAATGTGTTATATTTAGTTAGATGTTTTCAAGTGACACTCTCCTGTGAACAGAAACAAAGAAAGGCACAAAATTCAGGCCAGAGAAAAGTATTTCATACCAATAGTGATATATCTTTTGAAAATACATGCAAAATTATTTTAGTAGGCTAACATGCTCCACACCCAATACTGAAAACTGGCTACATTCACTAGCATACTAACGCAAATTTATTCCATTCTTATGGTGATATTATCCCAAGAAAAATGATAAGATTTGAGAAGCACACATACTGAGAAAAGAAAACATTAATTGTAAGTACATCTATCTGTTATAATTAATAGTCTCATATTACTTCTGCATTTGAGAAGGGATTATTTTTTACCTGAACTATAATGGGCACTTTTGATTCTATCACTTTGCTTTTTTTGTAGCAGGTGTTTGTGACACACAGAATTAACAATTCCAGAACCAAGGATTCTGTAATAAAAAATAAAGCTTTTCTTTCCCAATATTAATACTCTTTTAACAATCACAGGAACTTGAATCTGGGCATGATAGTGCATGCCTATAACCCAAACACTTGGGAGGCTGAGGTAAGATTGCAAGTTTGAGTCCAAACTAAGCAATTTAGGCAGGAAGAAAGACCATGTCTCAAATTAAAACATAAAAAGGACCTGTACCGAGTCCTTGGGTTTGATCTCCAGCACCTCAATCCCCCCAAAAATAACTCAAATTCAAGCTTTATAAGAAGATGGGCCACAAAGGGAGGGAAGGATTACCTCCAAACACAGAGTCACATTTACAAAAGGCTATCATCAAACAGAAATACAAACAGAAAGAGCTGGCTTTTTTATCCGCTGTTGTTTGATTACCAAAAGGCTATCGTCATTCATTAGAAAAATGCATATCCCCTCTGAAGGACTAAATGGTAGGCACATGGAAGGAATTGGGGACAGCCACAGAAAATAGGATAAATAAACCCCTTTCTGCAGATGAAAGATCAAGCCTGTATGTAAATATAACCTTGTTTCCTTTCTTTTTTTTCAATTCTGAAATAAAGCAGGACAACGTTCCGTAATTGATGCTGCCTAATGATCTATGGATTATACAATCAGCAGTAATCACAACTGAATGCTCTTGAGCCATTTATTAATCTCACTGCATCTCAACTTCCTAACATTTAAAAGCAGAGTGTTATTACATATTTACATAAGTTTTTAAAGAAATTTAAATGTAATGCATGTAAAAATAGAGCATACTACATACAGAAAATCTATTAGCTTCCTATGTTTCCCTTTAGAATTTTAACACTTTTTAGAATATCGTATTCATTGCAGAAAAAAACTAACCATAATCTTCCAACCTTAAGTAAAAGAATAAAGATATTTTAGTAATTTCAGTGTTTCACTCTAATCTGTTTAGTATATACTTATGTCTTTCATGTATATGTTTATTCAATATTTTATAAAGTAATGTAAAACAAGCTCAATATGTTTTAATTTGTACTTTTAAATTTTTAAGTAATAAAATTATTGTAATAATTTCATCTATCAATTTTGAATTTTCTTGATTTCTTCCTTTGCCTTTAAACTAAAAAGACCTTCTTTGATGTTAGTTAAATATCTATCTTATCTCCAAGCTCTTTCCTGCTTTTTTTACATTCAATACTTTGATCCATCTGGAATTTATTTTAGTATATAATGTGAAGTAAGGGACTATTTTTTTCCAAAGAGTTGGCCAGTTTTTCCAGGATCATTCTTGAAATAATCCTTCCTTTCCTCACTAATTTAAATCCCACTTTTATCATATACCTGAACAGGATGCCAAAATGCTTTTAGCCCAAGTGCTAACCCCAACCTTAAGCCTAATAGTACCTGTGTGCAGTATTATGAGGCCATGTCCTAGTCCCTCAGGGAAGTGTGACAACAGCGGTTAGCAATGAGTGTCTGTGATGATGACAAATTGGGGAACGATGGTACATGTGCCACAAAAGTCACATCCTTGTGCTACTTGGTTTCTAGGTTTTCCATCTCAATTCCATTGTAGTTTATATATTTTAGTATCTTGTAGCCCAGGTGCCCTTTTATTTCTCTTTCTCTTTCCCCCTTTTCTGAAAGCAATGGAGAGTCAAACTCAGGGCCTTGGGCATCGTAGATAAATGCCCTACCGCTGAACTATATCCCCAGCCATATTTCACTTCATCAAATTATTTACTGCTGTCCTCTAATGTCTATTATTCTAGATGAATTTTATATCCACTTTACAAGTTTCTTAAAGAATTTTGTTAAGATTACTTTGAAACAAGAAATTTATTTTTAAAATGCTAAAAGAAATGCAGTCTTTACCATAATGTGTCCTCCTACCCAGAAACACCAGTTGCTCCATTTAGTCACACATTCTCTCAATTCAGAAAGAAATACATGCTTATATGTATATATGCACGCATTTATATTTATATATACCTACACACTCGTATATATTTTGTCATCACTTGTCCAACATATTTTTGTTAAGTCTATTCTAGTACATTTTATCCCATTTGGTGTTATCATGAATGTAATCTGTCTTTTACATTTTCTGAATTATGGATTGATTGATTGTCTTGGGATTAAACCCAGGGAGCTTTGTAGTACATCCTCAGCCCTTTTAATTCTTTTTTTTTTTTTTTTTTTTTTGAGACAGAATCTGGTTAGGTTGCCCAAGCTGGATCCAAACTTACAATTCTCTTCTCTCAGTCTCTCAAGTATTGGGTTTTATAGGTATATGTCACCATACCCACCTCTAAATAATTACTTAAAAACTATTGTTTTTACTTTAGATCCTTTTAGCTTACTATTCCTTTATATCATTTTTGGTAATATTTCTGACTAACACTTGGAGTTTCTAGATATACAACGATTTCATGTCTGAAGTATACTGCTATCCGAAATCATGTTCACCTGTTTCTTCGTCACCTTCCTCAAATTGGCAGCTTGCACAGAAACACCCCCAACAGTAGTGCCTTGCCTGTCCTGGGTACACAACCTCCTCACCAGGAACTGTGCTTGACACATGGTAGATGTCCAATAAATGCCTGGTGACTGATTCTGTCTCTTGAAATGAAATCTTCCAAAAATAAGGGTAATGTCCTCTTCATATTTCTAAGTTACATCTCAAAATTCTGTTTCCTCGCTGTCTTAGTTACTTTTTACTCGTCGCCGAGACAAAATACCGGATGCCCAAAATTGGGAAAGGAAAGGTTTATTTCTCACAGTTTTTGGAGGTTCCAATCCATATGTAGTTGGCTCCAAGGCAGGGTGGCATGGCAGGGCTGCAATTCATGGCGGCTGCAAACAGCAAGCGGAAACCAGCAAGAGAGAGAGACACACTTTCTTCTTGCCATTATATCACATCCTGGCTCCACCCTTAGGCCAGTGTAGCAATCACATCTCCAATCCAAGGGCTAGACAGTGAACCAATCACAAATGCATAATGCAAAGGCATGAGGCTTGAGGGCCAATGACATAAACTATGACACTCATAGAATAGTCGCTGGAACTTTCCGAACATCAAGGTGGAGCTGGGAGTTTTTTCTTATCTATAGTAGTAAGTGAGTTTAACTGTTGATTTGGGAATAATTTGTTACTATCAGTAAAGTGCTTTCTGTAACTATAATTCTTTTTGTCTTTTGCTTTTTCTTTCGTAATACAGAATGGATATGGATGTTAGAGGTTTCCTAAAAAAATCATTGTCATGAAGAGTTTTTTAATGGATTTACCAAAATAATTTACTGTTTCTGAAAAAAAAAAACTTGGTATTTTAACAGGAGTAGAAGTAAAGTGGATGTAGACCACCATAAGATGCTAATATTGACACTATTCAGAAAAATGTCACAAGTTTGTATTTAACCTTGGATATCTACTGGCATTAAAACCTTTCATGGACAATCCAAGGGTAAATAAACCTAGATTAAAAAATATGAAAACAAGTAACAACCAAAAAACTATAATAGATTAAAATACTTTCTAATGGTAAATGTAGTACTGACAAATCCTGACATGAGACCTTACTTTACAGCACATATTTTCCTAAAACTTTTTTATTCCACTATATATATATATATATATATATATATATATATATATCATTCATAAAATGTTTACTTTTCAAAATTATGTCCTTCATATTCTTTTATGAGTATTATCCAGACTTGAGTATTGAGTGTGTGGTTTATTTTCTTTCTTAAAAATCCATAAGCCTGATATTTGCCTATTAATTATGCCTTTGTCCTATGTCACACATTAGACTTTAACCTATTATGCCACTATTTTCCCAATTGTGACTAATTACAGTTTTGATTTCCCTTTGATTCAAAAAAATTTAGAAAAGAGGCTTTATTTTTATGTCTCCAGTAATTTCCTTACTTAAGAAGGTTTGTTATTACACTGTATTGCTTGGTGGTCAAAGACTGTAAAGTGTGCTCTTTGTAGTTTGAGGTATTTATTTAACCATATTAACTATATCATCTGAATTTTTTCTCAAATCATTTATCCAAGACCTAGAATAATTATGTTTTAATACAATTTTCTTTTTCCAAAATTGTGCTTTCATTAAAGATGACTCTAAAAATGATGAGATGACTTTTAGGACTTCAGAGTACTGGAAAGAAAACAAATCTGGGAACCTCTGGGACTCTACCACCCTTTCCTTCCAGAATATGATGCAACTTTGCAAATGATAAACTTGTTTAAAGAACTGAAACAAATAAAAGCAAAGCAAATAAAAAACAAAACATCTCTAAGTAAAGCTCACAAACTGTTACTCTGAGTTCTTCCAGAAAGGTGATGGATGCCTGTATACAAACAGATCGCAACACAGCAAAAATTGTGCCTCCTTTTCAATCCGTGATGACAATAGCTGACTATCTGTGCTTGGAAAGTCAAGGGCAGCTGGCTAGTTAAGGAAAAAGAAAAGGCTACTCAGTAATCTCTGCATCCTTCCTTTTTATTCAGCCAAGTCTCTTCTGTTTAGTTATGTACTCTTAAAATTTTTATGGAAACATAACAAGCGATGTTTTTATCTCCTCTGTGCTAATCTGAAGATCCAAGTTATGACAATAAAATGTAACCACTGCTAAATCAATTTGATTCTATTTCCTTTATCTCATTTTTGGTATAGAAAGAATTTCATCTGTGTTTTCACTGCATATGTCTCTTTAAATTGTTCAAAATAATCCCAATTTTTCCTCACTTAGTGTTTTTTTTCTTCAGTCCTGTAAGTTGTTCTGTCATTGTTCTGTACTATCTATCTAGCAGCTAAGATATATCTTAACCCATGATTTGATTTTAGCCTTGCTGTGTCATTTTAAAAACTGAAAAACAAATACATAAAATAAAATTAGGCCTTCTGGAATGGGCTATTTTTTAACCTAATGTGAGAGCCATACCTTTTACAGTAGAAATCTGATACATTTGTGCTCAGTAGCATGATTAAATGTATGATTTTACTTAGGGACCGGAGGCTATTGATTTTAGAGCAAGACTAAAATGAGTTACTCCACTCGTTCTGCTGCAGGTGGAAAGAAGCATGAAAGATTTCATTGCAACTTGGTAGCTATATTGGATAAAAGTCAGCAGCAAGATCTAAATCCCAGGGTGTTCCAGGAAGCTCAAATCAATCTGTCAGGAATTTTACAGATTCTATCTGGAACTGATATTCCTTATATCTTTTTAAAACCCAAAGATAAAGTTTAGGAAACACAAATCTTATCATTATTTACCCAAAAATGTGCTGTAAGCCCCAGAAAAATAACTACATAATGAAAGAAGACAGTAATTCTAAGAGTAAAAAAGAAACACAGATTGAGAAAAACATTCAGCATCCTTGAAAGTTTCTGAATCTAAAACACAAGTGAATTGTAGCTGGGTGTGGTGACACATACCTGTAGTCTCAGCACTCGAGAGGCTGAAGCAGGAGTCTAGCTGGGGTTTAAGGCCAGCCTGGGCTACACAGTGAGTTCAGGGCCAGCCTGAATTGCATAGCAAAACCTTGTCTCAAAAAGATTTAAAAAAAATTAATCATATATTTAAGGTCAACTTTCTCAAATGACTGATGATGAAGCCTTATTTTGCTTGTGTGAGTCAATAAAATGTAATTCATCTGCTACCCAATTTCTTTCCTCATTTCAATATCTGATGTAGACAAGAGGACATTTAAAATCAAAAGGTGCAAAGTGCTCAGAATTTATGAAAAACTAATGTTGATTTCCCAAAGAAGATGTGTACAAATTAAACAGAATTATTACTGAAAGGCAAAACAGTTGTTTCTCTGAATACATGAATTTGGACCCTTTTGCTGCACTAGGAGAACTTAATTGTTTGCTCTAATAGCAGAGATACTTAAAAACAAAGAGTGACCACTGACATAAGATACTGTGCTCCCAGTATTAATCTGCATCTATGTAAGAACCACTATAAACTAATAACATGTGAAAATGTAGCTCTTGGAATCATTCTTTTAAACGCATTTTCTATTATCTAAAGTTATTATTTCAACATTATTAATAAAGCTAGAATTTGTGAGTTATAAATTTTAATAACTGTATCCACCCTAAGATCAGAATCCCATGCACTGCAATAATTAAGAATTTTTAAAGGTAGAAATAAATCTTTAAAAACAAATTTTGGTTTTATTTAAGTAGTGTGTTTGAATAAAAGCAGTGTGCCCATAGATCAAATTACCGATTATAGCTTTCGATAAAATCAAATTAAGAGAGGGCTTTCCATATTTAGTTCTACTAAAAACAATACAGATGTAATTTAATAAAAGCAAGCTCCCTCTTCTTATCTGCTTTATCATTTCAACTGTTCAGGCATACTGAAGGGAAAGCATTTTGTTTTATTTTGGTATGGGCTATGCTTTTATAACATTCATATTTTCACTCCAAAATAAGAGATTACACATATACATAAACATATTTATATGTATACAAACACACACACATAAATATATATCTGCAATTATGTATGCATCTGTGTATTACTTCATTTGGATAAACAAAAAAAATAGATCACTAAAATCTGACTTTAAGTGGTTAGGCCCCTTTCTTCTGTAATTATTTTTAATGTGAATATAATATATTCTCTAAGTAAACACATAACATACACAAACACATAGTTTGTTAAATATAATATATATACACACAAATTTAATAGAGATACAAATAAGCACTAAATTATTTACTATCTGGGAAACTGAGGTGTGTCATTTGATTATTGTGAAAGACAATTTCTATTTGATTTGATGATTAGACAGTTAAAATTTCTTTAACTTGTTATCTGTCAGTTAATTTATTTAACACCTTTCATTTTCTTAAGTCTGTATGAAATCATCCAGTCATATTCACTAGTACCTGGGAGCTATCAGTATGGAATTCATCAGACAAAGAGTGCCACTTAATTGAGCTAGTTGGCCTCCCTATTATGCCTTTATTTTTTTGCTGCCTCAAAACCATCAAAAAAACTTGATTTTAAAAGCCATCAACAGATAAGTGGATAAAAATTGTATTATATGTATACAATGGAGTATTATTCAGCCACAAGGAAGAATGAAATTATGACATTTGTAAATAAATGGATGGATCTGGAGATCACCATGTTGCATGGCATAAATCAGAGTCCAAAAGACAGACATATATCACATATTTCATGCAATATGTGGAACCTTAAAAAGATGACAAGAAAGTAAAAGTGAGACTGTATTAGTCACTTTCCCAATTTTTTACCCCATTCCAAAAAGGAAGGAATAGAAGAATGACAAAAAAAAGACTAAAGAAACAGTATGCTTCAGCAAGATATACATCAGATCCTGTAACTATATCCTAAGCACCTAGGAAAGGTTATGGTGAGATGTCAGTTCTAAGGGCTTGGGCATTCTCATCACCATGGCCTTTCTGGTTTCAGCACACATGATCTCTCTTTTGGTCTGGCTTCACTCCATCCCTGTGGCTTTTTTCAGTTTATCATTCACAATCTTGGCATCTCTAATTTCCTAGGGCTCCACTGTACCTTTTGATTTACTCTCAAAATTTCATGTTCTGATCTTTCATGAGCTCCTGGCAGAGACTATGACTCTGTCACACATTTTACTGACTTCCCAGTCCTTCTTCTGAAATCTGGGTAAAAGCCTCTTTGACCCTAGAACACATTTAGCATGCCTGAAAATCCTGCACCATGTGAATGATGCCACCAGTTTTAAATACAGTAAGTCCCTGACTTATGAACACTTGAGTTGCAAATTTTCACAGGTGAACTATATAAGACTCACTTTGTTAGTTTATAAACAAATCCAATTTACAATTCCCCCAGAATGGAACTCATTTGTAAATCAGGGACTTATTGGAGTAGGTAGGTATCCTGAGAGCATGAATAAGTAACCTATGAGTGCCTGAATGACCAAATTTAGGGATATACTTCCCCAGGCAGACTTTGAAGAAAAAAGTGTCCTAGGGACTCTCTTCTTAAGTGAAAGATTTACAGCTTTTTACCCTTGATTCTGTATTACATGGGGTCTTGCTGACTTCTGAGATACAAAACATCTTTCTTCTTGTTCTTGTACAAACTACTTAAGTTTTTAAAAAATTAGCATTAAGATTAGCATTTTTTAGCAACTATACTCTCCTTTGCCCCAACATTGTAGCTGTAAATATTTTGTATTTTCTTTTCAGTCCTTCTTCTCATCATAGATTTGGCTAAAAGCAGCAAGTAGCACTCATGCTACAGCCTTGATGTTGGGCTGCTTTGAAATTTCCTCTGCTACATCAGTTAGTCCAAAACCTTAATTTCAGATGCCTGCACAAATCTCAGGACATGCGCAAAATTAAGTCAAATTTCCTGCCAGTGTGTAACATGTATGGTCTGTAGTTCAACCAACAATAGAATTCCTGTTCCCAGCTAAACCCTTCTGATCCTGGCTTTTATGTCCACATTCGTATTATCATTCAAATATTTGGAGCTCTGACCAGATCACTTGTCAATCTCTGCTTACGGCATTCTAAGGTTATTCTAGTCAGCATTTCCAAAGATTTCCAAATTCTTCCCACAAACCAGTTTCAAAGGCCTCTGAACCACATGGTCTGGTATAGTCACAGCAAAGACCCTACTTCCCTGGTATCAATATCTTTCTTCATCATTTTTTTCATTACTGATACAAAATCCCCACACTTGGGATGTAAAGGAAGAGGTTTATTTGGCTGACAGCTTCCAGTGCATTCAGCCTAAAGTCGGCTGACTATAAGGCAGAAAACATGGCAGAAGGACACAACAGATGAAAGTTGCTCATCCCATGGTGGCCAGAGGGCAAAGAGAGTGAAAGGGGAAGAATTGAGATGAGAATACACTCTTTCAAATCACACCTTATAGTGACCCACCCTTCTGACCAGGTACCTACTCCAAATGAGAGATTTTTATAGGACATTTTAGACCTAAAACATAACAGATTCTATTATTAGACAGAATAAGAGAATAAGAGAATAAGAGGGATGGGGAAGGATATAAAGGCAGACAATGAGAGGGTAGGAGAAAAATATGGTATATATATTGAAACCTCCCCCAAAATGTGAAATCAGTGGGAAGAATAAGGTAGGGAGTGATAGGGGATGAAAATAATCGAAGTATGTTATGCATATTTACAAATTCACCAAAATGAAACCCATTAATCTGTAAAACAATAAAAATAAGAAAAGTATATGACATTCCAGACACTAAAGCCACCTGCCAGAGACTAACCTGACCATTGTACTAATGTTTAAATGGTTTCCACAGAAAGACATGTACCATTAGCTACCTATCATCAGTGAAGAAACACTAATGATCCAAGGCAAAAAGGTGTTATGGACTTCATGGTACCAATCTTCGAAGAAATAAAAGATTGCTGCTTTATTGCCTCTTGTACCAAATGGAACCTAAAATACATGAATGCTAGAATGTTACTGTTCCTTGAAAACTTCATAACAAAAACAACTAAGCTGGAATCTAGACTCACCTATATCGTGTATATGAGGTATACACGATCAAAATTTACTAATGGTGGAAAACATACATCAATTAGTGTATCAGTCATAGCTAAGCTTATGGGCAAGAGCTCCAGTAAGTATGTGTGTAGCAACAAATGTTAGCAACCTAGTTATGTGATCATTTTAAGTTAACATATATTTTTGACATTCAACATAAAAAGGCACTTCATTTTGCTGACTAGTCATTTAAAATAGCATCTATTTTCAAGTCTCAAGATTTTCTGGTCTTTTCCATCTCTTGAAGAATCTGAGACCTCCATTAGGTTTTATGGAATGAGAATTAAGTATTTTTCAAGGTGTAAAATTTAATCACTTCCATATTTTCTTGTCCAAATTTCTATTTTAAATCTGAATAATGGTAGTAAAATATTGTTTGAAAATCCTTATCTTTGTATGAGTCACTAGATTTTTGAAATGCTTACATCCCAAACAAATCACTATTACTTTTTTGTTATATGTAGAGAACAAAACACAAGTAATAGGTCAGGATATATATCTCCATGGTCTGCCTGATTCATACAAACAAAAGAGAATGCTTGAACTCTAGAGGGTAACATTTCAATTTCAAAACATACTGAACATATTTACCACACTCACTCTGTTAAGGAGACTTTAAGACTTACAATGAAATTATTATCTTTATTTTACTTTGACTTCAACAAATCAAGTGTTATATGCATGTCAACTAATATAGTTTTCATTCTTAAAGAGAAAATAAGAAGTCTTCCAAATTAAATTATGAATTAACATACTTTATAAATACTACTGATTGGTAAAATACCTAAAACATTGTGTAGGCAAACCTAAGGATTATATTATTAAAAGTTCTCTGAAGACCTTTTTTTCAATTGCCATTGACTGTAGTTTATGTCATTGCAAATGTATATTTTAGAATCCTAACCCCCAAGGTGATGGTATAGGATATGAAAAGACCACTATCTAAGGACCAGGAAGCAGGCTTTCACCAAAACAACCAGGCCAGCATACCCTGATCTCAGATTTCCAGCCTAAAGAGACATAAATTTCTGTTGTTTATACACCATCCAATTTATGGTATTTTATTATTATGGGAGCCTGACCTGACTAAGACACCAGTGCTTTTTAAGGGCAAGAGCATATGATTATTGATGAATTAAACTGATTTTAAAATAGACATTTTAGATGAGAGGTTAATAAAGTGTTGATCCATACTTTTTCTACTAGCTTTTTCTTAGCAAAGGGAAGAGAGCATTACATTAATCTTATGGTTAATAGCTGAAAGACAGCACCAATAATGGTGCCAAAATTATTTCATGAATGCCAGACTCCCAATGCAATAGACATACATAATAATTAATTCAATAATTAAAAATGTAAACAAATTTATTGTACTAGCAACCCAATACACTAAAAATTATGAATCAAAGCATTCTGTACATAAATCATGAAATAAAAAATATTCATTCTATGACCACAGAATTATGGCATCAAGGCAAGTTCAGTAATATTTTAACTGATATTATTATATTTTGGATACAGAACTATAAACATACACATTTCAAACCTCATTTAGAAGAAGCCTACGTCTACATCTAGACTGAATTTATTTTGATCAATTATATAAGTGAATACAATCTGGTGTCTGATGGCCGAAGCAGTACCAGTGCCACACTCTGATCATTGCTATTTCGGTGGCTACCTGCATCTCCTGCTCCCTCTAGGGCATTAATTCTTAGACTGCCTCCTCTTAAGGCTGATTGCCAATCCTTCTTTGCTCTTCACAGCCAACTATGGTGCAGGAGAATCAGAAGGTTCTTGGCCCCTTCCTTAAAACCACCATAACAGCAGCGATAAATAAAACATACTATTTTTTTGCTGGCTCATTGCATTTTTAAAAACTATCACAAAAATTGACACAATACATTAATTTTGTAAGTATTCTTTGCATAGATGTGATTTCATTCCATTTTCAAAAACTGGCATCAGAATTAGCATTAGAGGATAGATATTAATGCCTTTCCTATAGACATGAGAATGGCTACAAGCTATTATGACAAGGGCCCTGTTGCTGGTTTGTGGTGACCAGGATTCAGAACTGAACTTGAGATTCGCATCTGGGGTCTCTAAGGAACAGCTCGGCAGCATGCACACAGTGCCAAGACAGGGTTTGGGCGGATTACAGGACAGGCTGAACTGTAGCATTCCTGAACTTCAGGGCAGGGATAAGACGCAAAGCACCATTTGGACCACTGCATTGTGGCCCAGCCAAGGGGAGGGGACAGGACAACTACGTGTCTGTTTCATACCAAACACATTGTATAAATTGTATCCTTTGTTCTCCCAATCAACCCTACAAAGTAGCTTTTATCATGCTAATTTTACAGAAGAGGAAAATAAATCTCTAACAAGTTAAGTGATCGAATCAAGCTACACAACTAACAGTGTATAATAAAACTAAAAATCAAGTAAGTCTGTCTGTATGAACTTAATATCTATCTTCTTTACCTGAAACAATTGCCATATATATATATATATATATATATATATATATATATATATATATATAATAAAACGTTGGCATCGCTACTAAAGTACACAATGCACCATATATATCCATACATATGTATATCTCTACATATGTATAGCTATATATAGATATGATTAAACTACAAATACATAGCATACTTTAATGAATAAACATTCAAAATAAAAAAAATATACTTCATAGGGAACCACTCACATTTTAATTGCATTCTTTGATTTTAACAATTAACTTCTGTATTGATTATGTTTTTATAGTGTCACTAAATTAACATTTTCACTATTGTTTTAAATGTGCTCAAATTAAATATCTACTTATAGAATGCTTACTGTATTTCTAAAATATCAAATGTCAAACACAAAATAATTGAGAGAGCCACAAGCATAAATCTATTTTATGCTAAAAATTAGCATGCCATAAATGCCAGAAAAAATACACTATGGATTTTTTTCCCAAAACAAATAAATGAAACTTCAAGGTAAACTGAAAATGTCAGTGACTAGCAAAGAAGGGTTACCTTGCTGTTCAGGTTTTGTTGTGTCCCTTTCAAAGCTCCTTCAGTTTCACCTGGATAGCAAGGGAAGTAGCATTGCAAATGTGGCATTTACACCTCATTTCCTGTAGTGGAATATCTAATCTACTATGAAACACCATTAAAGTGTAAAACATGTCTTCAATATTCAAACAAAAGAAAGTCCATCAGGATTGATGATTTACTTGGACACAGAGCTCAGTAGAATAGTTGTCACACTATTAAGACACTCTAAATATGCACATTTTGTATCACAACAAACTCAGAAGGTAGGCAGGAGCAAGCTGAGGCAAAGAGGTATATTTTAGCTATCACTTTTATAGGAAACATACTGTGGTTCCTCATTAAATAATTTCTGAAGCCTTATGAACTTTACACAAATAATAAATAAATGAACATATACAGCTTTTTGTACTATCCTATATAAAGTTATATGTTCTGCTAGGAAATATTAACATTTACAAGTTAAAAAAAAAAACTCAAAAACTCAGGTCTTCTGCTTTTGTCCACATCAAGGTAAACCAGTCTGGAACATGGAAATAATATGTAATTTTTTGGCCCATAATATCTTCTCAGTAGAAATTGATACAAAGCTTTTAAGTCATTTCAGATATTTTATAAGAAACAAAGGAAAAACTCACCTGATTGAATAATCATTTAAAATAATATGAGAAACGAGAGAACAGCTAACCATGACAGAATGACACAATTAATAATTCACCTATTTTTCCCACTACTGTATCTGTGTAACATTCTTCATATAATTAGTTCTCATTGTTCTTTTTTGTTTTGTTACAAAATTCCTAATGCAGTCTAATACATATAATAGATACAATAGATACCAAATCAGACTTACTATCTTATAGTAGAATGCTAGAATAGATGACAAACAGGCACACATACAAACACATCCCAAATGATACACCATCACAACCATACATTTAGCTAACTCCTTTAATGAGAAGGAAAATTTGAGTTAAAAATTATCTATCTTTCCCTGAACCTTAATTTTAAATGATAGCAATGAAGAAGATAGATGCATGCTACAGAAACAAAACAAAATAAAGTCTCCTGCACCTAAACACCCACATTTAAGTTATTTAGCAGGGGGAAAAGGTAAACCCACATACTGTTAAAATGAAATCCACACCTTGATTTTTGCTGCAGAACAACTGGCAAGGTTTGCTTAACAAATTTCATGCCAACCTTCTGAAGTGTGCACCCTGTCCCTTTCCACACATAATTCAACAGGACCACTTTTCTTCTGACAGACATTTTGAAAGATCAAAGTACAGAACAAAGGCAAAGAGTGACATGGTGCGCAAGTTCCAAAACCTTGAGATGAATGGAGGGATTAGCCAGAAAATTCATGATGACACCTTGGATTGCAGAAGTGGCTCTGTTTATGTGATTGCAGTTCCTGTGCATAGGACTAAGCCTCTAAACAGCCATTTGCCTCTATGCCCCTCCAGGAAACTCTGCAATATTTCAACAAGTCTATACATCAGTGCCAATCAGTGCAATTCACCTGACATCTCATTATAGGTTTTAACCAACTGGATGTCATCTAGAAGAGGACAAATAGTTCATTATGCAAACCATTATGAGCCAAATAGAACCCTTATGCAAAATGTATCAACTAAAATCCAGTATATAGCCAGCAAGAGCTACATAAAAGTCAAATAAAATAAACTGGCTATTGTGGAATATGCTCCTTAAAAAGCTCAGTGATCCCATTGCCTCACACTTATGATTTACAAGTTTATGTTATGAAAAGCAGTGTTCAGCTTGCTAAACAAAAAAATATGGTTTATGCATCTATACTTGAAATAGAGAATTAGATTAGGAGCGAGGCTTTAGCTACACACACTTCTCTGATCTAGAAGTAGAAAAAAAGAGAGAATGTTTAGGTTCGCTAGCTGGAGTTCAATATTTTCACCAATTTCCAGCCACCTTCTAAATTAATGTTTTCAGCAGTGTCATATAGCATCATGTTGACTTTAGAATATGGCAAAATATCAAAATCCTGGCCAATGTTATTCCTTTCACTGCTAGCTTGAAAGGATATGCAATTAATTATATCACAGATTTATGGGATTCTAACTAGAACCACACTGACTGCCTTGCTAGTGAGCGGAAGAGGCAACACACTTGGGGCTGGTAGAACCTGTAGAAATACATGCCCAGTGGTTTGCAGGAATACATTTACTTTCTTAATAGCTTGTTCTCTAGTCTATTAAAATTCATTTATTTTTCTCTTGGAGTATCATTGTCTCCATTGACAAGTTATATTTGTAGTTACAAAAAAAAGGAAGTTAAAACACAACTCTTTAAAAAAAATTCTTAAATGTGCTTTGAACTTACCAAAAAAAAAAAAAAATCATTACTCTGGCAGGTAGTAGAACAGTTGATCTTCCAACTCTTTTTGAGCCTAGAATGATATAATGATTCTCTACAAACAGTTCTTTTCCTTTCAGCACCTACACTGAGGCAAAGGACCCCATTTTTGGATGGAGGCAGGAACAAAGTGCAGGGAGCAGTCCATTCCCTCATCCTCCCCTCTGAGCATCTCCTCCAGTGACATGGACACTTGTCACAACTTGTTCTGGCCCATTCTGCAAATATGCTTAGAATAACAATGCTAGCTGTCCTGAGTTATTTGGCTTTATGTACAGCCTCCCATACTGTAAAGTTCATTGCATTTCAGGAAAATGTATTTCACATAAAATTAGAAATAGCACAAAAGGCATCAGTAAGTCAGTAAAAACCAGCTACAGAGCTCAATATAAAATATTCTCAAGACTTCTATGTAAGAACACTAACTCACAAATAGTTAACAGAAAAGAAAGGGTGAAAATAAAAAGGAATGTGAAAAGAGAAATGAAAAGAAGAAAAAAGAGAGAGCAGCTCTACAATGTAACCTACCTAATTCACTTTCAGAAAATAAGGTAAGCACATTATTATAATATTTTAACAACTGCTATAGAAAATAATATAATTTTTAATTACTTTGTGTTTGAGTTCACTATAAGAGAATTTTTTAAAGTGCAACATAATGTTTACATAAGCTGTTCACTGAGACACAAGTCTTTTAAACTTATTTATTAACAGTAACTCAAGATTTCATTTTACTTTTAATCCAGAAAAATATTGGACATGTAAAATAACCTAGTCAATTTTTTATTCAGATATATGGAAGATGGGGCACTTAAAATTCAGATATATGGAAGCTGGGGCACAGAAAGAATAGTGAAGCATAACAAAGCAAGGACATTTAAGAAAACTCTAAGTGTCATATATAAATAATGTGAAAGAACTTAGTTAGGTGGTAGATTTTCATGGGCCTGAAAAATGGGTTTAGCAGATTTTTAAACTAGTAGACACAACAAAAGAATAATTTATAAACACTGTGTCTAGGTAACTACACAGATTTTTTTCTTGTCAGCAATATATTTGGGCATAAGGCTGTGGTCTACAGAGCAAGTTGATTATCACCCCTGTTCCAGCTCAAGGGCACCATGAAAGATATGTCCCTCTCTGGTTTGCACACTCCTTATATAAGAATTTTTGTTTTCCATTTTGCTGACATGAGTGTGTATCTGAAACCTGGACGTGTCCATGGTTCTTCTCCAAGATAAGCCAGGGGGCTTCCATGATGCTCAGAAAGAGGAGAAAGTGAATCCTTAGTACACTAACTAAAAAGGGAGTAAAAGAGAAAAAGTATAAAATTAAGTTGATGAGTTTTTTTTCAAAAACATTAATCTTTTTTCAGAAAATAAAGGAAAGTTTAACAGAACAATTATGTTAGCAACAATACATGCATGTGAAAAGCAATACTATTATCAATGAAACTAAACCAAGTCTAGCAACTGTCCCATGCTTCATATGACACTCAAATCGCTGGTAGTCAGGGACACTTAGTTAACTATATGAAAAAAGAAACATAAGACTGGAACCCTTCATCTTACTCTAAACACAAAATTCCAGTTAGATTAAAAGATAAAATATAATAGATCTCTTTAATTTTAGAATAAAATACAGGAGAGTATCTTAATAATATACTCTTCCATATGAAAGCATTTTCAAATAAGTTATAAAAGAGTATTAACCGTTAAATAATACATTTGAATCCATCAAAACTTAAAACTTCTGTTAGAAAACTAAAATAACATGAAAAAGCTACAATCTGGGGGAAGATTCTGGCAATATAGAATTGACACATGATTAGTAACAGATTATTTCCACAATCTCTAAGTCCACAAGAGATAAAAAAAATCCCCCCCAAAATAAAAGAAGAAACCCTAATAAAAAGTAATACTAGCTGATAAATACATCAAAATATACTGAAACTCATGATAATCAGGGAAGTAGCAATTAAATCCCATAAACTTTCTCTAGAAGACAAAAATGAAGCATTTGAAAATATGGGGAACAATAAGAACACTTGTACACTGTGGATGGGCCTATAAATTGGTTTCAGACACTTTTTAAAGTAACTTGGACTTATTAAGTTGAATAAGTACTCATAGTAAGTCTAAGAAAAAGGTACACATGTACTGGGAAACACATACAAACATATTCAGAAAAGTACTGAGCTAACAGCAAAAACCTAAAACAATGTAAAACCCCATTAAGAGAAAACTAGATAAGCAAATGTGATTTATTCAAGTAATGAAATATTAAAGTACAATGAAAATGAATAAATTCTATTTATACTTAGTATGATTTGAATGGATTCAGAAACATACTATTTAAAGGGGGAAAACCAAGATGCAGAAGACACATTTTAGCATACCATATTTACTAGGCTCCCAAACAAACAAAAAAAATTTTTTTTTTTATTTTGCTCTTTACAAGGAGTAAGAAATACAAGGAAATCTGAGTTTGAAATCCTTAGAATGCACTGGAATTAATCATCTCTCTCTTTAAATGGTGAAAATAAATTTCATTTTATTTCTTCTGTTTGCTTATCTATACTTTTAACTATTTTGTAATAACATATATTACTTATACGTAATAAACATATATTACTTATAAAAGAAATAATAACATTGTTTTAATAGATATTTCAATAGAAAATGAAGAAATTTCATAAAGATGGGAAGAGAATGATAAACAAGATATATAGAAGAGCAGTAAAACATACACATTAGGAATTTGCATGGTAATAAAATTACCCAGATTTACAAGATTTTTATAGGTTCACCTAATCCAAAACACTTAAGTGGGTTTTGTATTAAGCAGAATGAAGTATACAACATAATGATGATGTTACTAAAAGCATCAGAGGCACTGTTTCACACAAATGGAGAGCAAATACACTGAAATTTCAAGATTAAGGTGGAATATGATCTAGGTGAACATCTATGACCATTTCTTTTAGAAATCAAATAATAACTTTGCAACTACAAAGATGGAAAGCTGCTTTGTAGCATGGTTCTAACAGCCTTGCCAAAAAAAGTCATCATCTGTCAGCATCATACAGACTTGAAGTTCCTTAAAGAAGAAAGAGGAAAAAGTGGTCGTGGAATTAGTGTATCCCACCCAACCTTTGGCCCTCAGTTGTGTTCTATTAGAATCTGCTCATGTAAAAGCTCATCAGCCGAGAAGCTTTGTGGCCAAGTGTAACTGAAAGACTTGAGTCCATGGAAGAATATTCACAAGTCTTAACTAGTATTGTAGCAAGTTATCTGCTGGCAGAAAACTGCCTTTGGTAAAAATTTTATGTCTTCCATCTCGGGCTAGTTGCTATGATCTAGCACTGTCTATTAAGATCTTGGCTCTGTCACCCCAATATTTTCTTCTCAGCTACAAGATTTAGAGTTTTCCTTGCTTGGTTCAGTCTTGATTTGCTCTGAATCCTTTCCATCTCCATAACTCTCCTTTTTGGAATGGAGATGCTTACCCTGTGCCATGTGTGTTGAAAGTACTTAGCTTTCTTTACTTTCACAGAGTCTCAAAGGTAAAAGTTTGCTTCAAGTCTCAGAGGAGATTTTGGACTTGGAAGCGTCAGCAATGGTGGAACAGATAAGACTTTGGAGACTTTAAAAGACTGACCAACTGCATTCTGCATAAGATAGACATAACCTACTTAGGGGCCAGGATCAGAATGTTAGAGGTTAGATCTAAAATGCCCCCCTAATGTCTCCTGGACTTGGAAGGAGATGGCTCATGAGGGGACCATACTCATCATGAGTTCATAGCTGAATATGCTTTAGAAGGTGGGGACTAGTCAAAAGAGGTGGGTCACTCACTGGTGGAATAAGGAGGGCTATATTCTTGTGCCTATCTCTCCCAACTTGCAGCTTTCTAGTCTCAGTGAGATGAGCATGCTTTCTCTGCCATGCACTTTACCCATGTTGTTTCTCTCTTGGAGCAGACTGACCATCAATTGAATTCAGTGAAACTGTGAGCTTAAATAAATCTCCCCTCCATTAAGTTGTGGGTGTTGAGTATTTTGTCTCAGTGACAGGAAAGCTAACTTCTACATTTCAGAATGCATTGAATGCCCATGCTCCTGACCCATGGACCCCACGTTAGGAGTAATTCACCTTTTTTTGAGTGGCAGTCTCTTCTTTTTTACTTCAAAAACATAGCCCATTTTGATTCTCTCCATTTTCTGATTGTCCTTTTTCTGTCCCCTTATTGATTGTTTTCCTTCCCCTTGACCTATATTTTTTCAATTTCCTCATATTGATAAAACTAAAAGTATTATTTTAAGCTTTTTGCTATGTGTCAGTTACTGTGCTACAGTTTTTATATTATTTTAATTAATTCTTACAGGAAGCCAGGAGAGATTAAGCTACCCTCAACCAACAAGGCAAAGCAAATTTGGGGTAGCAATTCAGCCCCAAGGAATTTAACTAGAAATCTTGAGATCTCGACTTTGGCTATCATAACCTCATATCAGTGTTCAAGAAACCATGAACAAGTCATTGATAGCAGAAGGAATGGTAGAGATGAAGGTAAAGCTGCCCCGCAAAAAGGCTTGTGAACTACTGCAGGACATCTGACAGACAATGCAAAAGAGTGAAAGGATTGCTACAGCAAGGATAATCACATACAGCCCTTCCATTCAGAATGAAATTGCTGAACCTGAAGATGTTGAAGAAAAGGTAGACTCAAGAACAAGAAAGATTCACAATAAAGCATTAAAACTAGGAAATCAAACCTGTGGCAGTTCACATCCTTAAAATGCAAGTCAGTGAAAAAACTGATACAATATGATTCCCTTTGCCTTAGAAAAAAAAATGCAAAAGTCAGATTCCGGGAATTGAGATTAATCACACAGAGGAAGAGGAGACACCTGGTAATGTCGCCTTTTGTCTATATTTATGCCTTCCTCAGTGGTCAGTCTATTGGTGTTCTCTAATTAATCCTTATAACACTGCCCTTTTAAGGGGGCAAATTAGAAGCAGAAACATTTCCATTTAGTAAATCGGAAGCAGATGCAGTGACTTGGTGGTACTTAGCAAATCAATAACAGAACTTCAAATTCAAATCTAACTTAAAAACTACTGATTTATCTGCACAGCAAAGCCCCAAATACAAATTTTAAACTGAGGGTTGATTTTTTAAGAAAATAACAACTAGAAGTTTCAGGATTTTTTGCTAATTTAGACCAAATTCTGAAAAATTGGTCAAAAACTGTACTCATTCTTGTAGAACTGATAAATTATCTTCTAAGATACATAATTATACAGATAGGTGTTTCACCCATTAATCTTCATATTTAGTCTTAGAAGTATCTGAGATCAGAGACAAGGAAGTTACAAAAGATGTATATATACCTCATTTAACATTAAGAAAAAATAAGAAAGGAAATTATATGAAAATCTACTGTGGCTAAAATAAAAGCCATGGATTAAAGGCTTCAAGAAAAACCACCTTATTAAATCCTACCCTTCCTTAAAAGAGATAAATAGAATTAGTTAAAATTAATGGTTGTAATTACTTTCATAATGTGTTTTCCTCATCATAAACATTCTTTAATCAATCTAAAATGCAGAACTCCTTATTAGTGAGTTTACTACTTTTATAAGCTTCATCAGCACTTATCTAAAACTAGCACCTCTAGTCACTGAATCAATCTGGTATACATTTCTCCTACCCCCATAAATTCAACACTTTTGGTAACTGTCAGACATAAATTTTTATTAGAAGATGATTATAAACTAAACATACACAACAAAGCAGATTTTCTAACATTTAAAAAATAAACCAGAACTTTCACTATTCAGGACTTTTTAACCTTCAGATATGAAATTCATGAATAATTCTTGCTAAGACATAAATATAGCATGAAAGCCAGATAAGATAGTTTAAATCATCAGCATTATCAATTGCTGCATAATATGAATAAAGGGTTATTGAGACAAAAATTTCACCATTTGTAGGTCAACTTTTGCTCGTTTTTTGAATAGAAATCACTGCTTTTACCCTTTGCATTTGCATTCAAAAGAATAAAAAGCTATTTATATCTATGTAACTTAGACCTATTTACTATACTGCTTTCTCATGTCTTTATGAACCATAAGTTCCCCCATTCTCCGATGTTTAAAATCTATATTATGTTTTTGATAACTGGGTCATCCATGTTACTGAGAAACTTGGGTTTCTAAAAAACTTGGGTTTCACCAAGATTGATATTTTTACTGGAAACCAAAGTTCTACATGCATAATATAAAGATGTGTCACTTTCCTCTAACATAGTTATATACACAAATGAGGTTTGCAACACAACATAAGAGATTTCTATTCTGTGACAACAGAATCCTTCCATTTCAGCAACTGTGTAGTGAAATTTGGGAATAAGGACAGGAATATGATAAATGCTGAGAGTCCACATGGTCAAGTATGAAATGTTAGATCATTTGCAGCCTAACAGCTCATTCTGTTCTCCCAGAAACAATTCATAGTCAGCGAGGAGAGGTATGACTCCCAGGAGAGTTGGAGAATTTGCTGGTACGCCACTTGCTCCCCTCAAGACAACTCCTTAGGAGCAAAAGCCCTAAGTGAGCTGGAGACAGTGGCTCATGCTGAGTCAGCACTTGTCCTAGAACCAAGAAATTCCAGGAGGGTGGGGAGCTGGCAAGGACAAAAGGGAAGAAATAAGGAGGTCTTGGAGGAAAACAGCATATCATGGACTGACAGTGGGTCTCCAGAGTATATCAGTAATAAACTGGCTTTCTCCCAAAATGTGTCTTTCTCTTTCCTTACAATAAAGGAAATAGTACATTGCAGTGTTTTGTGGACTGTGGACAATTTGGAAAATTACACATTTGCCACAGCATCACTGTATGAATTAAAGTTAAGATCTTTCGTTAAACAGAAGTAGTATCAACCATATATTTAACACAAATACAACTCTCAGTAAAATTTTATGCCTGTTGCATCACTTAGTGTCTCTAAAATGAGAGAAATAAATGTTTCTTTTGGTTTTCCTGGGGCAATATAAAATAAATGAAATTATTTATCAAACATACAGAATAAGAATGTTTGAATTAAAATTTAATTGATGAGTTTTAAATTCTTCCTGTACTGGGGGTGAGGAGGGGTACACAAACAAGAAATCAACATGCAACAGATTAGGTATTTTAAAGAGGTTGAAAGCTCTGGCCAGAGGAATAGCAGGAGAGGGACATAAGTGGATAAAGGAATGGTCACCATCTCCTTTCAATTACTTTGTATTGCTTGAGAAACTGTTTCTCTCTCTGCAAAGATTGGCCAGAGAGAGGAATAAATTCCTGCAGCTTTTAGGAACTTCAGTGTGTTATGTAAAATAACTGTTGTTAATAGTTAGGAGGTACAGAGACAAAGAACTAGGTGGAGGTAGGGGCATTGAACAAACTTTGCTAACTAAAACACTTGCTTATAGTTCTCAAAAGAAGAAAAATATCATTCTATCCCAGGAAACAGATTATTTTGGAATAATAACTAACCTAATGAACTAAAAAATTTTTCTGGTACCATAGCATGTTACAAATCTGATACTAGATAAGGATAATTCTTCTGCCACATTCCAGTATGAGTCAACTGATCTATCAAGAATTACAGATGAAGAAATGCTTCGCTGTGGAAGTAAACAGGTGTAAAGAAATTATTTTAGCCTTTGAAAAGTAACCAAAAAAAAAAGCAAAATAAAACTATTATAAGCAAAGCAAAACTATTATTATATTTTAACAAAGTAAAACTATTATATTATAAAACTATTATAACAAGATAAATAAAAGTTGTCAGCAGTATAGTATGTAATAACTTTGAAATGAATAGTGCTATGTTACAGGAACTATATATATATATATATATATATATATATATATATATATATATTCTTTGAAAAAACATCAGCTGGGCATGGTGGTACACACTTGTAATCCCAGCACTCAGGAGGCTGAGGTAATAGGATCACTTTGAGTCTGAGGTCAACCTGGGCTATAAACTGAGTTCAAGGTCAGCCTGTACTGCATAGCAAGACTCTATCTCAAAAAAAGACAAAACAAAATGAACAACAAAAATTTTCAAATATGAGATAACTTTAAACAGCTTTGGGAAAATACAAAGAACTTATTAGGTTAAAGTGACAGTAAGAAAAAGGCATTAGGTAGAGTGGCTTAGAGGGGGAAATGACGATTCTTTGGAATTTTTCTTTTCCTTATAGCAAATGGGAGGTCTCTGAGAACTTCTGGCTAAGGAGATACTTTAGGAAGTGCAGGGGAGAAAACTGAAGCCATGAGGCTGATATATACATATATATATATATTTTTTTCCAACAAAGATGGGTGCTGAATGACTGATAGAACAGCAGCACCAAGGAAGAAATTTAAAATGTTTTCTGCAAAAAAGGAAAATGAAGGCACAAAGGAAGTACACTAGGTAAACAAGAAGATGGGTGGTAGGTTCTGCTTTTTTATTTGTTCATCATCATTGAAATGTAGAATATATGTAAGTGCAGGGGATGTGGGACTGGAGAATATAGGAGTCTTTCAATTGGAATTAGAATCTGAGACAGGATAAGAACTTTGGTAAAACCATCTAGGAAGGGAAAGAAAAAAAAGAGGAGAGAACCAAGAAGTAATGAGTTGAAGGAGACTCTAGACTGAAGAAAACAGCAGCATGATATTTTAGCAGGCGGAGGAAATGCCGTCCACAGGAGCCCCAGTAGGAGAGGAGAGTAAGATTAAGAAAACACTTTGAGTTTGGGGTAGGAAACCAACAAAGTAACCCTGGTAACCATGCCCAACAGAGGTATGGGGATTGTGCCACATAGAGGGTCCTTGTACAGTTATCTGTTCTTTGGTGTAGTGTTGAGATTTTCTTAAATTTTAGGAAATGTGAGTGACAGTTGAGAAAATGCAAAGGAATGGAATAAGTAGACTGATAGTTTGGGAAAACAACAAATACTCTTCCTTGTTTCTCCTTCACCACTCCAACGTAAGAAAAAAGTACAGTAGTCATTCACAGTACAGGTTTGAACCTCGAAGGTTCAAATACCAGTCCTGAAATTTATTATCCATTATCCTTGGGAAAATTGCTCAATCTGGGCTTTCCTGAACACTCATGATGTAACAGTAATCTATATGCTTTCTGTCATTTAATTTTACACTATTCTTATAGCATGGTTGTTAGATCTCAATTTTCAGGTTTAGGAAGGTAAGAGACCAATACAGATGTCTAAATTATAGTTGGTAAATGTAAAGCTAGGACCCAAACAGATCCTATGTGTTTAACTACTAAATGATATATTCAGAGAATAACTGAGGGTATAATGTACAGCAATCCTGTCCTATGCTGGCTTCTGGAGCATCAGCACCATACTCCCTGAGTGCCTTCTAGATCTTTGTATCAATACCTCGTTTAGCCCACACCCAACCCACAGGTATCAGAGTCAAAGTCACATGTTTCTACTGGACAGTGAGACAATATGTGAACATATGGGTCCTGCAGAACCACCCAGCTATAAGATATGGTTCAAGGAATAGTCACCACTCAATGCCAGCCAATGGTTGCATGCCTAAAAGCAAATGTATGTTTATGGGTTTTCAATTTTTCAGAACTAGATGAATATGAGGATTTTTGTGCTGACAATAGATTCAAAGTGTTATAAAATGACCATGTATGCTGACAAAATATACAAATACTTTCAGCTTGGTCACCTCCTCTGCACGATTGGGCAAAAGTTCTTTCTAAGATAGCAATGGGCATCATATCTCTTGCATCTTCTGGCAATGGAAAATGACTGCCTAAATGGATAAATTCTATGTACCCTGAAAAGCTTCCTATAGCACGCCATTACACACTGTTCAACGTGAAGCTTAACAAGCAACCTCAAGTGACTAGTTGATGTTATTGGAAACATCACCAACACCGATACAGTATCTCATCCTTGTCAGATACTGTTCTAAGTGCTTTGCATAGAACAATTTTCCATCTTGCCAAAAACTAAAAAAAGTTGTTGCAAATATTATTCCATCATACAGAAAAGCAAACTGAAGCAAGAGAGGTTAAACATTTGTTCATGGTCACAAACCTATTAAGCTCTTCAGAGCTAGGATTTGAACACAAGTAGGCCCCATCTGGGATCTCAACTCTTTGCCCAAGTGGTCACCATCTCCAGATTAGGAGAGGCAGCAGAGGTTAGTGACACTGTGGAATTTGGTTGTGTTCTGGTCCCTCAGAGGTGCCACAATAAGGATATATGACACTTCTATTTTTAGTGTCACACATCATACTAACCACCTCTGCAGAAAGGGCTCTTTGTGGTAGGTATAAAATATCCAAAATGTCTTGATATAAGTAGAAGCGATATAGAAAACTACTTACATCAAGACCAATAATATATAATTTAAAATGTGCTTAGCAGTATTCACAAATGTGTAAGTCCATATTATTTTCATTTGTTACCAAAATATTTTAGCCATTTATGAATGTAAAAACGCATGTATTAGGGCTGGGGATTTAGCTCAGTGGCTTAAGCGCCCGCCTGGCAAGCATGACGTCGTGAGTTCGATCCCAAGTACAAAAAAACAAAAAAAAAAACAAAACAAAATGTATTTAAGGCCAAAACATTTATTCAAAGATGTGTAGATATCCTGGGTGTTTTACAGTCAATGGTAGTTTGCACAGAACAAGAAACAAAAGATGTTACTCTTTTCAAAAGTATAAAAATAGCCAACCTTATGACAGCCATTAACTACTGTCTTAATGTAGCTATATTTAATAAGCTGAAAACTATGTACCCATTTAAAAAACATGAGTTCTTTCTTCTACTCCCTTCATCAGTGGACTCAACATCTTACTTAGTATACCTCAAATGCAGGTGAAGCTCAGTTGCAAGGATGTTTCTATCTAGATTACAACCACGTCCTAACCTCTGCCACCCTCACGTAAGTCCTCTTCAGTCCTTCTCCATGAAGCAACTAGAACGATCCTTTCAAAAGCTAAATCAGATCATGTCACTGTCTTTCTTTTGCCCTTGAAAGACATCACTGCACCTAGAAACAGATCCAAGCTCCTCACACAAAGAGCTCTCCATCCTGGTCCCTGACCTACCCAGCCACACTGGAGCCAAGTTCCTCCTTCCCATAAAGCACCTCCATACCTGTTCAGCTTTCACCACATGGCTGGCATCGTTTTCCTGACTCAGGGCTTCTCACACAATCCCTACCTGGAGAACGCTGCCTAATTAATCCTTTATGTCACAAAGCTACCAGGTCTGAACCTCTTCCCTGACTCTCTAGCCTAAAGCCAAGAGTTACACTTCATCTTTTTCTTCAGAGAATTGATTTTGATCCATAATTAAATATTGCTTTCTGTTTTATGAGTTGTTTTGTTTGTTTCATACACTGGCTATAATTTCACAAGGGCAGAAACTGTGCTCTCCCTGTTGTACAGGTGGAATTTAATAAAGTCTACCATACAGCATGCAGTTTATTGAGGGAAATGAAGGAGTAGAAAGGAACAGGGAGCAGAGAAGAAAGAGGGAAAAAGTGTAACTACTAGGTACACCCAAATGCTGTTTTTTAAATCACTGGACAGGGAGATCTGTTCAGCCACTTTCCAGTAATTCTTATTATTTTTTTACTTACTTAATGTCTAATCTTTTTTCACAAATATATTGTGCTATACATAAAAATAACTTTAGAACCAAAACAAAAATAAGGCACAGAGAGGGTATAAAATGGCTTTGAATCCTTGTCCTAAGATCAATTTCTATAAATCTCTTATGATCCTAGAAGAGAATAATTTTATAGATGGTTTTTAAATTAAGTGACATTAATGAAAATGCCATCAATTATTGGTAAATACCACCAATTATGGATATTTCTTAAAATAACCTTTAGGTATATAACTAACACAAATTAGCTCATCCTTTGACCATTATTTGTTGTATTTTACTATGCATAAGACTCAGTAAATAGTTAAATGGAAAAGGCATAACCAAAAGAAAAAAAAAAGGATGTTTATGTCTTACAAGCAAAAAGCAAACCTCAGAGATTTTTAAGTTCTACATTCCTAGCTGTTCACATGAGAACTTGGCCTTGCATTTCACTTTGGACACAGCCTGATTCTTTCCATGTAATTTTATAAATTTATCAAATCTCCTGAGCCCTCCCCCTCCCCCTTGTGTAAATAATGGTTTTTTATTCTTTAAGTGATTACTTTCCTTACAGACACCTAAGTACCAAGCACCAGAAAGGGCAAAAGTTATACTGTCCTAAATGAAATGACTGTTATTTCTCCCAGGAGAGTGAGCCAAAAGATGTTTCCAGGACATAAATAGGCTGAGGTGGAAGACTGTGGCCAACCAGGAGGAAGAGGACTCATTTATGTGTCTCTAAAGGAAGGTCTTAAATTTCTGTGGGCCTCAGCATGAGCTCCTGAACTAGGAGGGCACATCTGGGGCAGTCTGGCATTTCTGATGCTTGTGAAAAGTAAGGACTTAGGAGACAGGAATCTTCCAAAGAAAAACACATGTGCTGCCCTCTAGAGGCCAAGAGGATTAAAGACTGAACCTGAATACACAGCACGGAAAAAGGAAAAGCGAGGAGGGTAAATTATGTTGATTTTCATTGTTTTTCCAAGCTAACATATTACATTTTGCATCAGACTTTAACTGTGAAAAGTAAATAAATATCATGGGTAGGAAATTCTGTATGAAAATGCCATTCTGAATCTTTTCTATTTTTATGTGCATTTTAAACAACTTTATTGAGTCATGGATTATAAATTTAGTCACTTTAAAGGTAAGATTCAACAGTTTAAAAAACACATTTAAACCATATTGTGTGATAGCACCATAATCCAGTTTTAAAACACTGCTAATAACCCCAGTAAGATCCCTTCTGCCAATGCATAGCTAAAACCCATTCCAGCCCCAGGCCCTGGAAACCACAAATCTATTTTGTACCTCTATAGATATGCCTTAATTCATTTTTAAAATACAGAAATCTGGAATTAAGGACTCCATAACATAACCACCAAGAGCATTCCTCCTGTTTTGTAGTGCTTCTCTTTCAAAAGGCCCTGCCTTGATCAGAGTCATAAATCAGAGGTTAAATCTCTTACCAACACAGACTTTAGGAGACAGTAGTGGTAAATGCCCAATTCTCAACATTTCACATAGTGCACATGTAACCTTCTGTAGGTCTGAGGCTGATACTGAATCTGTCTAATTTCTCTGAGAAAATTAGCATGATTAGATTTTTAGCATATAGGTCCAGGGTCTATTTCAAAACAAAGGTTCACATGTTGAGGTTTATAAATGATTCATGGTTCTCACATTTTACCTCACGGATGTCAAGGAATTCATTTCACTTGCATATTCAAAATATTCTGAAAGTACTATTTCTCTACTGACAAGCATTTTTTCCTATTAAAGAATCTTCATTTTAAGTCTATGAAGAACACTTTTAAATGATGGAAATGAAGACGTCCTTAAAAACTCAGATCCTTGGGAGGTTAAGATCAGAGCCTCTAGAATGTCCTTTGCAGTGGGAAGCCAGCGCTGAAACAATGGCAGGATTCCTAATTTTTTAATATCTCAGTTTCTTCAGAGAGGAATGACTGCTGCAATTGTTATTATCTGAAAATCATCATCACTTCTATTTGAGAATAAAGAATGCATTTGTTATTAGCAGTAAAAAGACAGGTGACAATAAGAAGACTGAAAATTGCTTTGTGGATCATCAAGGCTCTCTGTGATCCAGGTCATTTTCAAAACTGAGGGTCAAATTTAAACACTAGTCTCCAAGAAGATAACAAATCACACCAGAGCTTTTGTGAAATAAACATGCCAACCCTGTAGAGCTTTCTATACTGCCTGCTTGGATCCTTCAGATAAACACTGACTGCACTCATCGCACCTGAATGGGAACCCTACCTCATGGAGGTCAGATTACTGGGATCACAGCAGGTAAAAATGGAATAAAACTGAGTCTGGATAAGTAAAATAAAACAATTCAAACTAAGCAAGAAAGATGGATAACACTATGGGTATCAATAGTTCGATTTTTGAGTTCTTTTTTTCTAAGCAACTTACACTTTAAAGGCATTATTAATTTTGGTACAGAGTGTATCTTTGTGAATCAATACCAGTGGAGACTCAAACACTATAATTAATACAACTACGCCTGCTGACTCACCTCCGCTAAACACAGTCTCCAACAGCCCAAATGGGCACATAATTTGCAATTAATGCTTCTCTCCTCTTTCAAGCACCATGGAGTAGTTTTATAAACACCAAAGTGTGTTAATTTAAACAAAATATAAGAAACCAAATTTTTTCTAGGTGGTAAAGCTTGGTCTGCATATTTTCATTATTGCATAATGGTTACCTATAGCCCATAAACCACAAGGTCATAGTAAGGTCACAACGAAGTGGCAAATGTAATAAAAGAGAAGAAAAGTAACTGGGGACCATATTTAAGATGACTTTTTCCTTAGCTAGGTAAATGAAGGTTCCGGTAATATAATTCACTGCACCAAGTGGATTTAAAATAGGTTTTCTACTGAAAGTATTCATCTATATCTTGTATTATTTCTTTTTAATTTTCCTTCTAATATATTTTTTTCCTTCTAAAACACTCAACTCAAGACTTTGCTCTTTCCCAAATGAGATTTGATTTAAAGGCAAAAGCCACCCTTGGACTTACAATGTGCACCCATTAACGTTCAAAATAAAAGTATGCAAACAAGTCATGATTCAGAGTATGAAGATAACATGGAAATAAACAGAGAAGAGAACATAGAATAAATCTAGGTAATGTGTGCTCCTAAGTATCATACACCAGGTGGTAGTAATCTAACACCAGGAATTCATAACTTTAAAAAGTTTCGTACCAGCTACTTCACTAAAAAGCACAAAGGTGCAAAGTCAGCTTAGGCGGAAAATGTGGCGATCTCTGTAATCCAAATGTGACCGTCATGTGGTAACTGGGGCCAGTCCTTCTGCAGTGTTTTTCATTTATATGCTGTTGCTACCCAAGATACAGCAAATAATGTCATCAATTTCCTTCAATTACCTCATAAAGGATTCATTTGCACTTGGGGAATAAAAAGGTTGCGACAGTAGCTTTAGGATCACTCAGCAGGAGGAATCGGCATTAATAACCATCCTCAGAGGCACAGAGGGAGGGAAAAAGTCATTTGCTTAACATTCTCTAATTCTTTGTGGTATAACAAGACAAAGTCATGATTTAGGACTGAAAAGCACAGTGGTTTTGCTCACAAAGGAAAATCTTTTATAACTTACACATTTTTGAGATGCTTGGAGTTACAGGATTTGAAGCTATCCCTTCCATGCCATTCCCATGCTACAAACTGTCAAATAGCCTTTAGACGGGGGGAAAAACCCCAATATTACTTTACAAATAGGACCTGCAATAGCCCCATCTTAATGTTGTATGAAGAAGTTTCTTTGTACAACAGTGAGAATAATAGCTTTTGTATGCCTGTATCATCATGTAGGGTCATGAAAGGCTAGGCAAGCATTCTTCCTTCAGTTTGGTTACACGAAGCCCTGGTTTTGTAATACAATAGCATGTGAAGGTCAGTATGGCTATGAAAGAAACCTTAGATGCTATGACAAATCCAATAACTATCAGGGTATTTGTTCCTAAGAGGAAAACATTTTTCAAAATATTTTGCTGATTTGCTAAGGTATGAGACGTTTTGCAGGCCGCCTGGCTGTCCTTCTCCAAGACCCTACAGAGGCTGACACAGAGTGTCTTAAAGATAAAGATTTGTATCTTTGAGTAACACAGAGTCTAAAACAAGGATCACAATGATGAGGTCTGTAAGTATCTGAACCAAAAGCAGGAGTGGGTGCACAAAGAGCAGTCGGCTGCTTCTCTGGACACCTAGCTTCATCAACTCCAAGACAGCAGCACAAACAGGCTTCCCATATGGTATTTCAAAGTCCTCCTCTGGGCTATTTTTCCCCAGTCTAGTAAGCTAACCATCTTAAGAAAAGCGACTTGACTTTCACCTCTGTGTCCCCTTTGGGTGTCTAAAACAGGGAATGATTCACATGTTACGAGCCAGGAATCTTTGAAATGAATTTCTGGAAAGTAAAAGGTACCAGATGCTTCTGCAACAAACATGGAACTGCACTGCCCTCCAGAGGGGACTCCCGGCAAATGTTTTAACCAATTAAAGATGAGATTCAAGGAACTGTACTGCAGTAAACCTCACACTCAAGTATTTTTTCAAAATAATCTCTAAGTCAGCAGAACTGACTGATTTTCTCTAAACAGAATATTAAAAATTTCAGGCTCTTCTTTTGTCTCATCTCTTTTTGTCCTAGTCAAAAGTAATACTTGCTACAGCTTTTACTAAATATAAAATATTAATTATCTTAGAGAGTCTGTTGACTTACGTACATTTTTAGAGAAATCATACTAAATAGCCTAAAGAAGCCTGGACAAAGCTAAGGATCCTCAGAAATGTATAACAGGCATATTAAAAAGCACCTGTGAACTGAATATTTGACTAATTATGCTGTCATCACTTATCTGAAACTTGAAGTGTGCCCACAGCTACTATGAGAAAAATATAAATTTATTTTTAATTTTTTTCCTCCCTGAGTTTTTGTTTTCCACAGCTTTATCATCTACTTCTGTTCCTATGCTACTCTTAAAAAGGGTACAATTTTGTGTACTGTCACTTTCTGTTTAAGATATACTTCAAAATTTTTGACATTTAAGAGAAAGCTAATATTTTCTTGATAAAATCATAATAATCTGTGTGCCTGTAAGAATGACTCAAAACACATAAATGAAAAAATTATTTAAGAAAGTTTAACTTCTGAACAGATCTGTTTGCACTCTCACTGCTTTAGTGTCCACTTTGTGTGCTTTAATCTTGTAACTTGAATAACTATTTCTAAAAGAACAATATGTAATGTATCAACTAGTGATTTCTTACTGTTTATCTTCTTTTCTTGAAATTCTGTAATATTTCTACCTTTTCCTGTTTTTTTCTCTTTAAATAAAAAAGAAAGTTTAACTTTAACAAATATTTACATAAGGCTTTATGAATATTAACTGTAATCATCATAACATCTGTGAGATGAGTACTTTTATTGTTGTCTACCTTTTCTACAGATAAGACACATAGAGGTTAACTCAGAATCATAAATCTAGGACATTATGGAGAGGAGAGTCAAACTGAAACCGTTCAGCTTCCAAATCCTGATTCTTAACTTCTTGACTAACTTTAAATGACATTTCAATATGCAGTCCCCATTCCCCATCATAGCAAGCATTAATAAAATTTAAAAGAAAGTTAATTTTTTAAGAATTTATTTTTACAATCCATGACACATAGAAAGCTTTAAATATATTATAACTCTGGTAGATTGAAATGGTGGAAGTCAAAATGAAACTGTAAAATGATTTTCATGATGACTTCTAAATATTTACCAAGTCACCAATCTTTTTTTGAGAGGGACCAAAATAATACTGAAACAAACTTAAAGAATATTAACTATCTTTTTCTATCATAAAAATAAACTCTGTAAACAAATCAGCCAATATCAAAGTCAGTATCAAAAATACCCTTAATCTCACAAATATCGAGCAATTTAATAATTGCTTATATAGCAATAAAGTCATCTATTTTTAAATAATTATGATTCTGTTTCCTGCAATAAAAAAGAATGAAAAAAAATATTCACAGCCGACTACTAAATTCATGAAGAAAATAATGAGAGTTAATAGGAAACTTTAGATTCGATCATGGAGGAACTACCACAAACCTACAGCCAATTAGTTCAGACAGGGATTATAAAATATATTTCAGGTTGCACTTGGAAAACAATGTTCTCGCACCAAGCACAGGCCAGCCAGCTACTCAGCAGCTGGGTTCAGAAACCAGAGGGCCCCTGGGAAAGCAGTCGGTAACTACAAAGCTAATGTGGCCAATGCTCAGTGTCGTTATGGGGATTAGGCGGGGGTCACAGCTACACGGCCGCACCTGCGCAGCTATGACATAAGCTTATATCTGACATAAATCATATACTCTCTGTTTTGAAAGTAAATAATAAAATAGTTGTTCCGTGTCTCTTGAACTTTATTTCTGAGAACTTGGATTTTTTTCCCCCTTATTGCTGTGAAATATACTCAGCATCCCAGAGGAACAGACTTAGAAACCCCATCACAGAGCCCATGAGACTTGCATCTTAAACACCACTAACTTCTTATTATGCTTTAAAGTTGCTTAAAGTGAGAAAGAAAGGCAGGATGAAAAAAGAAGGAAATTCAGAAAGATCCCAAAGAAAAAAAGAAATTAAAATGCTAGCACCGATAAAGGTGCATGATCAGTCAGCTGGTGATAGAGGGAAATAACATGGGCACTGCCATTATCATCGCTAAATACTGCTTGGCACAGCTGTCAGTCGCCCTGGTGCACAGTTACTTACTTAATTCACCATTTTTAAAATTTTATTTTATTTTTTTGCAGACTCCAAATACAGAGTTTATATTTGCTACTTTGCCCCAAAATACTGCTTTTCAAAACTCAATAGCAACATTACTTAAGATTCAGTGAAATGATACTGCCAGAAGTTACTTCAATTATAAAAAAAAAAGACAAAGTAAAAAATTGTCCTGAAGAATTAAACTCATGTACAATAGTAACAATGGACACTTATAAATCAATTAGCCACAAAGGCAAACTGCAAGGTGAAAGATATTGCGGGGGGAGGGGAGGAGAATCTCTGGAAAATGTATAGAATCAAGATTGCCAAATTTCTTTATTATTACTAATAATAACAATGACCAGAGTGGATACACAGGAACCATCCTCAGGAAGTAGAGTACTATAATTCCTCATACTGTGGTAATGACTTGTCCTCCCATACATCCCAGTGGTCTAGTTTCTAAAGGAAAAGTAGGAGGGCTGTACTGAGTATTAATCTTGAATAGCTACTTAGTTGCTTGAGTAAAGAATATATTTTAAAAACCCTTTGGTTCTAACTATTCTATGTAAAAAGATGCATGTTATATTCTGTGTAGTGGTATTTCCTTCAGTGCAAAAACTGATACCAAACAACACATTTTTGCAGGGTCAGGAACTTTATTATGCAAAATGTAGCTAGTACCAACAATATTAGATTACTAATAATTCATTAATAAAGCTTTAGTGCTGAGAAAATTATGAAATTACTAATGTAAACAATGCTTAATATGTCTCTCAATTTAAGGTGCAATATCCAAATATTTATTAAGTTTGTGCTCTGGGGAAAGCATTGGTCATACTGCAGTGAACATAAACAGAGCCACTGACTTTAAAGAATTTACATGAAACTAGGGAGAAAAAAAATAAATTTAACAAACCATGTAAGATGTTAGAGAAAAAAAGCCAGCAAGGGAGTGGAGTGATACTGTGTGTGTGGGCAGGCAGATACTGGGGCACAGAAGGTGGTGTGGAGGTGTCTCTCATGAGGTAGGTGAACCCTGCAGGGCTGATCAAGAAGACAATTTCAGGCAATGGAACTGCAAGTGCAAAATTTCTTGAATAGGTAAGGCATATCATGCATTCCTTTGTGGTCCTTGATAAAGACTTTAATTCTACTCTGAGAAAGGGGAAAACCTTTGGGAATCCAATGTGAGACACTGGGGGAAATGAGTAGTCGAATTATAGGACTAGATTATATGACATGGTAACCAGGATGTGGGACTTGCAGACAGACATATGTGGATTAAAATGATTTCTGTTATTCAGTATCATAGCTGTAAGATCCTATCCCAGTTCTTCCCTTCCTCAGCATTGACTTCAGCAGTTATAACACCTTTATGTAGTTCTACTGGGAAAATTAAATAAGACAAGCAGCATCCATGACTGGACTGGTGTTAGACAGGGTGCTTAATGAAAAGTAGCAGTTGCTTTAATAGTATTGTAAGAAGTTGAAAAATGTGAGCTCAAGAAGAAAACACAATTTTTAAAAGGCTGAAGAGAACTACAGAAAGAAAACTGATTTTAGGACAGACTATAAATCCTGGACAATATTAAGGGGCACTTGATCTTTAAATAAATCTTCAAAAGATGTTCATAAAAATCTCCGCTCAAAATAACAGATGTGTAAAGTCATCATGAGAACTTGGTATATAATATAAATACCTAAATGAAATAATTAAACTGTGACCCCTCAATACAATCAATGAATAAGAAAATTGGTATTTCTCAGTAAAATTTTCCTATTTCTTAAGGCAAATCTAATGGACTTCTCAAAAAAAAACCTAAGAATCAGATATTAATTTTAGTTTTGAAGAGAGAAACTGAAATTCATAGAAAATAAAATATATATCCAAAATCACACACCTAGAAAGTATGGCCAAATCTGTCCATAACAAGTGCTCTATAAGTGTAAGTCAGTGTTTTTTGCATAAACATAGGAACCTTAGCTCCAAATCTCACCTCTGAATTGCTACAGTACTGTTCCTTTCTCCAAATCATAGGAATTGCTCGAGCTGCCTGTACTTTTTTGTATCCCACTGCAGAGCCCAGAATCTGTCACAGGGCATCCCAGAAACTGGTATTTTTAACAAGTAACTAGGAGAGTCTTATGATAAGTGAGTTTTTTTTAAAAAATCAATAGTAACTTCATAACTGTTTCTGTCAACTCCACAATCACTACTTTTCACTCTTTTGTCTAATTTAGTTAATTGATTAATTTTGTGTTAGTATACGTCTGCAGAATATGCACTTTACAATCATCTGGGGAGTGGTTGCATGTCCATAATACTTAGCTTAGTTTTTTCTTCTTTTAATCCCCTTCTCCTTCTTTCCGCCTCCCTCCCTCCTACTGGAATTCCCCTTTCCCCATTTCCATTCTTTCTGATATTATTACTCTTAGCTCATTCATATAAGATTAATACAATGTTTACATTCATTGAGGTTATTAGGTTTGTCTGTATGGCATATCTTTTTTCAACTTATTTCCCCTTCCCCTCCCCCTCTCCCCTCACCCTTGTTCTCCTGGGCCCTTTCCCATTTGAAAAGATCCATCTCTGTGTCCTATCCATCCTTTATTATATTCTTTGTACTTTGCTGTACTAAAATGAGAGATACCATACAGAATTTAAGCTCATGTGTCTGGTTTATTTCACTGGACATTATATTTTCCAGGTGCATCCATTTTCCTCAAAAAAGAGAAAGTAAAAACTCATGGCACTTTGACCCATACTTACTGTCCTACTTTACAAAAAGAGAGGACCCAGAGATACCAATTTCTAAAATGTCAGCATGAATCAATTTTATCTAAGATCCTTATGTTTGTTTTACCTGAATGAGAACAAAATGTTTAATGTAACTAAAAATTTACATGGATGCTATGGTTTTAAGATTTTGTTTTCTCCACCCCTATTATTCTAAGCCAACACCTGACAAATTTTAGAACTGGAATTTCCTACATAGATTCATTATAAAAAGTGATCTTTTCCAACCACCCCATGTGTCATGATCAAATTTTTATAGTAACAAGAAATTTCACTTCATGTTTTATTTTTCGGTAGACTGCTGCAGATGAAGTTCTCATTTTCCTTTGCTTTCTGCTAAAAGTGGGAAAAGTTTTAACTTGGAAACTTTTTAACATGCTTTAAAAATACACATAGCTGTATATTCTGGCAATTGTTGAGTGATGTAAAAACTTTGTAGTGCTGGTAACTGGGATCAGATTGGATAATGTTATACTAATTTGGTAAATGATTATGTTTCAAAGAGTTTTGCATTCTATAAGTAAGTACATATTGCAAGATACTCACTTAGCATGATGCAGAGAATAAATAGGAACATTTTTTTAAAACTCACTCTCATCTATCTATCTATCTATCTATCTATCCCTAAAAGTAAGTGGCATAATACCTCTGTGCCTCCAGATCCTACTATGAATGCTCCTGCATTAGTTAGTTTTGCATCATTACAACAAAATAGCTGAGACCATTAACTTACAAAGACAAAAGGTTGTTTGGCTTCCACTTGTGGATGTTCCTGTCTAAAATCAGACAGCAACATTTCTTTGGGACTTTTGTGGGGTCAAGAGATGGCAGAGGTGAGAAGCACATGTCAGAACAAAGTCCTCATGACACAAGCCAGAGACTGAGAGACCAGGGTCCCACAGGCTTTCCAAGGGCACACCCTGGAGTATTCTGCACAATTCCAGGAGGACTCACCTCTTAAAAGTCCCTCACCACATCTGAATAGTGATGGCCTTAAATCTTTAATACATGAACCTACAGGGCTCACTCATCTAAACCACAGCAACCCATTCATCAGGAACAACTGAGGTGATATTTTAGATCCAGTAAACAAAGGAAGGTGGCAGACTTTTTCCTCCTTCAGAGAAAAATGAACTGAATTCTTATCCTCTGGATTCCCACAAAGCAAGAGAAACTTCCATCCTATTATGGTTTGTATTAGATGTCCCCTTAAAGCCTCAGGAGGTCGTTGGTTTTTCAGAAATGGCTGGATCTAGGGTGTGTGATCCTGGGATTAAGATTGTGATGGTGGGACTGATTCAGTGTGCAATGCTAGGATTAAGGGTGCTGCAACCAGGATAGGATATAAAGGACAGGAAGAGTGATGCTGCTTGTCACTTGTCACTTGTGCCCTGTTGCCTTGCCTTCTGCTTGCACGAACTGTTTCTCCTCTGCAATGACCTTCTGCCATGCCACTTCCCATGGAACTAGTCAACTCAACTCTGAACTGAAACTTCTACAAATTGTGAGCCAAATACTTTCTCCAGCTAGGAGAAAAGTAACTAAGACACACCTTCTCTTGCATCAGATTTCAGTGAATATTAACTGAAATACAACAATGAAACACAATAATTGCTGCTGAAAATTTAGAAAAAAAATTCTCATTTAATTCTATTGACCATTAACAAAAGCAACAACACTCAAAATCTTCAGATGGAAAGACTATTTGAAGAGTGCATTTACTAAAAATACTACTTTCAAGTCAGATTTTGTGTGTGTGTGAGACAAAGAAAAGAACAATGTGAAAATTGCAGCTCTTTTCTTCAGATTATAACAAATGGGCCTCAGGAAATATGCACATTATTATTTTAACACAAGCAAAATTTTTTAAAAACACAATGAAAATTGTGTAATAGAAGTTGTGCCACCCAACAAATGCAGAACTACAGTAGTTAAAATGGCATGTGACAATTTTTGATATTTAAATGACTAAAATTCTCTCATAAAATTCTCTCATAAAAATGAAATGACAGTGGGTGGTCCTTGCTTCAATGCATTGTCAAATTAAATGTTCTTTGAACTCATCTAGTTTAATGTATTCACAACATCAAGCTATTGATATCTTAGGATTTTATGAATTCTTTAAAATGCAAACATTTTGTTTTCTTTTTTTGTAACACAATTAATGCTTAGAAACTTTCTTCATTATGAACCAGAACATAACTTTCTTTTAGCAAAAGATTTGTAATTAAACCAATTACATTTAGCATTTAAAAATTCCGAATGTCTCTTCTGTGTGTTCTAAATTGGTATTGGTCTACTCTCATTTCTGTAGGAAAACTCTGAGAGAAATGAGTTCCTGAAATTGTAAAATATTACCTTTAAACCCCCAAGGTGTTTGGAACATGAACATTGCTAAAAATGAGAATTCTTCAAGGAAAATAGAGACAATTTAGAATTTTGAGGAGATTCAGCTCTAATACACGGCAAAAGCCAGCAGAGGGAGTAAAATCCCCAAAATACAGGCTAACAGAAGAAAAACGCTGAATGAAGGTACAGCCAGCACCAACCCAGAAGGAAAGGATCATAGGTCACTCAATCAAAAAAGAGGTTATAATCAGATTTTTATGGCCTTGGTCCAAAAAGCTTAAATGAATTGGAATTTTACGTCATCTATCATGTGAAAAATTTATCTCCTTCTATATATATTCTAGAAAGCATAATAAACAGGGTATTTCTTCACCAATGCTCTAGTGCTTTGAAAAAATTTTCTTTTTCATACTCCATTGGATAACAAAGAAAAGAGACTACCCCACTGAAGGACAATTGCATACTTTCATTAAACAAGAATTATTAAATGAACAATCGCTTAGGTTTAGCTGTGTGGCTGGCTAAAAGAATCCTGATTCCTGCTGTCAATGACCTTTGAATCGGGTACTTGTTCTTGTGTATGACAGGGAAAGCTATTTAACAGGACCTGCAGGAATTAGTAACTGGAAGAGCATGGAAAAGGGAGAGATTTCTAATTGCACTGAAGAAGTAGGCTAGGAAAAATTGTCCACAATAGGCTAAAAACCTGTTCACAGTGTTTCATTAAAAGACATTTTATACACAGGATACAGCATTATCTCAAAGAAAGGAAAATGTGCTCTTAGGAAACACACTTTCAGGTCATAGAACGATCAATGCATCTGATTAAACTACTGCCTTTTGGCTTCGCAGGGACACCTACTGCCACCTGATAGGTGTGTGTTGGTTTACTGTTCCCTCACTCCTTACTGAAGGCTTGTGAACTTCATTGCCACTTGTTCCATTAAGATGGAAGGCCGCGAGGTTTCTGCATACAGTTCAAATCATCCAAATTTCAATTATGTGCACTGTATATGAAATGACCTCATGGGCCTTTTCATAGAAAATTTGTTCATCAAAGACCCTGGCTTCTTATGAATTTTGCTTATCAACCCTTAGAAGTTGGTAAAAGAATTTTTTAAGTGTTAAAAAGAGAAAGAATTTTGCTAGAAAATCTTCAACTGTGCAGTTAACACTGAATTTGATAAACAGTACATTCCCAGTAACAGTCACCAAAATTCCAAGTTAAATCTGTGCCCTTGGAACAATGCCAAAATGCCACAGCATATTTGCACTTTGAACAAATTGCAAATTTTTAACTCTGATTTTTTTTCTGCCAAAACAAAGGCTTAAAATATGTGGATTCCATCTTCTCTGAAAACTTTACAATAGTAATTTTAGATGCAAAGAAAAATGCTTTTCAAACCAATAAAATGGTAGATTAATTTGATTTGCTATTTTAGCATGCATATCACCTGAACTATTTCTGGAGGCTGTATGGAAAGATAAATAATCTGAAATAGTCACTATCATGATCTTTGAAATTGAACAACTATATTCAATTTTTTTCCTACTTGACCTATATTCTAAACTATTCAAACTCAGCTTTTTTACCTGTCAGATGAGGTAGAAAAGCCTCACAGAGGCTTGCTACAATGAGATAATATCTGAAAAGGGCTTAGTTAGTTTCTATCACACACTAAGTACCAATGAATGATCTCCTACACTGATAACTATTAGACATTTGCATCCACCAGGTTCAAGACACTAACCATGATATTTGCAAAATTTTAAAAAGACATTTCTAGCTTTCATTTTTAATCTGAAATGTACTAATTTTGTACATCACACATATATATACTAAGAAACTATTTTCTTTTATATATGCCAACTCTCACCTCAAATAATTTTTCACGAAGACACTACTAAAAGGATATTCCTATTAAATTGCTCAGTATGAAAGAAGTTATAGAAAAGGCAGGTAGGACTGGTTCATAACCTAGTGCCATTGGTTAACTGAAAAATTTCTTCCTAACAATTTCTAGAATACACTACACATTTTATTATTGTACAGGGTGCCATATAATAAACATCATCTTTTCTTATTTTTTTATAAAAATGATTCCTTTGGTGGAAATAAATAAAGCACGTAAACGTAAACTTACTAATACAATATTTTCTGGAAGAATGCAGATTAGCATAGATAAAAACGTAGGCTAAAATGGGTGTTCTTTTATGCATACAAAAAAACAAGTAGAGAAGATAGAAGAGCCCTGGTTAAAACCAAGGCAGAAATTTATTACTATGTTTTATATTTTCTGTGTTTTAAAAATAACATATTTTTAGTTACAGTATTTTTTAGTTGAAATCTACTTTTAAATATAAAATACTGATACGTCAAAAGATAAAAACACCATATGATATTTTGATACATGTATACATTGTGTAATATTTTAGTCAGGTTAAACATATCTCACTTCCTAAACATTTATAATTTCCTTAGGGTGAAGTCATTCAAACTACTTTTTCCTAGTTTTTGAAACACAGTATATCATCAATACCTATATTCATCCTAGTACGCAATAGCAACCCAGAACTTCTTATTCCTATCTGAATATACATGAGTATTCCCTGTTTAACTTCATGTTTTTTCAATAGGAAAATATGAATTTGGACTTCAGATTTAAGTGTGAAGTGAAGAATAGCTCCTGCTCCTTGTTGTCAGTAATCCACAAAGGAACACAGAAGAGTTGTACGTGCTTTACACATAAACAACTTATTTCATAGTAATCTGAATGTCATGTTTTGAGATGTGCTTAATATTATTGTTTTCATTAAATTATGTCAAATATGTTATAACTGTGTGTTATGCATTTATACACCATAAATTCCCTTGGAGATTTTAAATAGTGAGCTACTAATTACCTCCCTTGCCAAAAGTTCATAAGACATGATGTATTTACTATTAAGTAGCTTCTTTATTTCACCTGAGGGAATGTAGAAATGTTCCCCAGTGGGTAATTTCAGTGACCTCATCATTAAAAAAAACTGATGAATAAGATACCATAGAGATAAGTTAGAATCCTACAGCTGCCAACTTTGTTTGGTTAAACATCCCCGAGAATGATGTGCTTAAACACTCATTTTCTTTTGGAGATTTTATGCCAGAGGGCATAAAGGAATCCAAATGACAAATAAATGACTTGGTGAATCGTTACTGGGAATTTGTCCTGTAGAGCCTTTCATTCTTAGAATGATATTTCAATACTGTGTTAAGTGTCCTTAACAAAATTTCTCCCAAAAAAACTACCTAACTCCCTATATTAACAGACATTTCTGTCTTTCAAGATATATGATTCTTCTCTCCCATTTAATAGGTACATGTAAACATTTGCTTGCATATGACATAAACTATTTATATGAATAGAAACAAAATGAATAATATTGGTGGTAGACATATAATAGAGTGTTTCCTCTTTCAAAGAGCAAATTTACATTCATAAATTCTTTGCATTTGTTGTGTCAATTTCATTGATTTCTGCTCTAATCTTTGTAATTTTCCTCTTTGAACTTGCTTTGGAATGTAAACTGCAAACATACAAAAATTAGTAAAGGAGAGAGAGGGAGAGACAAGAAAAGGGATGAAAAGGGAATTACGATGTCTTCTGTACATGTACTTGTAGAAGACAAAATGGAATGCTCTCCTTGAATGCAGAACTATTACCTCCTCATTATTTTAACCAGGTCCTGTCTCCAAGCACGGATATGCACAGAGCTGGCTTCTCCTTTCAGCTAACTCTAAGTGAGGCAAATAAGGCTGGCTAAAGTACTGATATGCAATCTTTAAGACCAACTGACAATTTTCTGTTTCCTTGAATTGTGCTCCCCGTAGAATGGTAGGATGTAGCAGAATTGCAGAGCCAGTTAACTCCAGGAATGTCAACTGAATAAGAGCCTCATAATAAAAGGCCATGACTTCTCACAGTACAATAGTTTAAATATCAGAAACTGAAGCAACAGCCTCCTAAATTCATTTATATGCTAACCCAATCGAGTTATGCAGACTGGTCATTCTGCATATCCTTCTCCCTGCATATTGCACAGGTGCTTGCTCTCCATCTGGCTAGATCAGCTCAACTTGCTCATATAATTCCCACCATCCTCACTGTCAGTCATCCTTGAACCACTCCTTTCTTCATGAGATAATAAATTCTGGGAGAGGCCTTGAATCAGGGCCTTTGTCTACATATCCTCTCTTTGAATGAACTTAGGACCCCTTGGCTGCCCATAACTTTAAATGTCTTAGTGTCTTTACCCTCACCATAGGTTGCATTGGAAGTGGTAGATTGAAATTCCAATAGCATTTCTATGGAATTACAAATAAAACTTTTCAGATTGTGTGGTGGACTGGAAAAGGGATTACAATATTTGGGCCACAGTATTCAATATTTAATTACAATATGTAATAACTTCTACAAGAAATGTAAACATTACATATTGTACACAAGTATTAATAAACTAAAATAGAGAATAGGCATAAAAAACAGTATTTCATGTGATTTGTAACTAAAACTGATTATTATAATAAGTAATTTTGTGGGTGTTGCTACATGTTTACTCAATACTTTACAGTGCTATTGCATTTAAATCTCTCAAAAATCTTAAAAGAAGGCACAACTGAAATTTCAATTTTAGAGATGAAGGAATTGAGGCATAGGAGTGAAAAGATATCCTTAATAAAATAAGCATGTATAACTATTATTATGATATATAAATTACTGTAAATCAGAAACTTCCTGTCAAATTGGTATAATGGGCCAGATTTACTCCTTTACCTGAGACAAAACATGGACAAAATATTTGATACAAAAGTTTTAAGACTAGACATCTGGTAATAGGAATAGCAAACCCTGTGAGATGTAAAATAGTGTCAGCCCAAAGACAGTTCCAATTTTAATGCCTTGAATGATTTCTGATGCATATACAGTGAGCAGACAATCAGGAAGCAAATGCAGCAGACTTATAGAGTTGAAGAGACAGAGCTCAAAGTCTGAAAATGCCAAAGTTCACATAGGAGAGAACCAGAATGGAGAGAGTGGCACCAAGCAAAATAATTTCATACCTACTCATAAGGCTCTCCCTTGAATAATCGACAGAATATTCGTCAGTGTTATGCATATAAGGAAACTGAGATCCATGAAAAATATACCATAAAGGATTAGAGGCATTGGTACCTGTTTCTGCCAGTCAGAGAGGAAAATCTCAGAATCATGGGACTCTGGGTACAGTACCTGAAGGGGCTCCTCTCAGTAGTGAGAAATAATAGTAGTAATTCCTACAGAGTAATATTCTATTCATGCTTAATGTGAACCAAAGGATAAGACTATTTTGATATATCTATAAATAAATTGGGAGAAATTTGTGCCAGTACTCAAACTGTCAACTTTGCCAGATTATGAGACTTGAAGAGCCCAGTGGATCACTGGATCCACCCATTGATGAGCTCATGGGCTGAACAGGTGCTGTTAGTAGGTGCGAGGTGGTTGGAGAGAAATACAGCTGTGACTTTGGAGCCTGTATAGCTTGCTTTGCTTCTTCCACTGCTGTTTCCTGGGTGCCATGAGGGAGCAGCTTTCTGCAGCCATCCCCTTCTGCCAAGACCTTGCTTCCTAGGAGCCAGCTGACAATGGACTAAAACTTAAACCACAATCTAAATTAAAACTCTTCTTTTAGTTTTGGATGACACATATTTTGTTTCAGTGATGGAAAAGCTGCCCAATACAGATGTTTATGAGAATAGAAACACATAAAACTCATTACTGAATAAGGCAAATTTTATATTATTTGGAATATAGTAAAAAGGTATGTGGGGTAAGGTGGTACATGTCTATTATCCCAATACTCAGGGCAGCTGAGGCAGAAAGGTGACAGGTTTGAGTCCTATTTCATAATTTAAAGAGATCCTGCATCAAAAAACAGAAAACAGCTCAGTGCAAAGACCCTGAGTTCAATCCTCAGTATAAATAAATAAATAAATAAATATCATTTAATTAATTTCAAAGTTACCAGGCATACAAGAAGCAGAAAAATATGACACCAAGTAAGGAAGCAAATGAATCACTCAGGCTCAAAACTGCAAGAATGTAGAATTAACTGAAAAAGTAAAACACCTTTAAATAGTTATATGACTACATCCTAAAGATTAAAAAGTGACAGAAACATATTTTTTTAAAAGAACCACTTGAAAATTCTAGAGACAAAAACTTTACTGCATCAGATGAAAACTACTTTCACTGAAGTTATCAACTGATTAGATGTTGCAGAGGGGAAAAAAATTAGTGGACTTGAATATACAGCAGCAGAAACTCAGGTGTAAAACACAGAGAAAAGAATTAAAAACTTTACAATAAAAAGTAAGCATTGTCAGTACATAAGACCATTTCAGGTAATCTAAAATACATATATATACAGCTCCCAAAAGTTGGGAAATAGTTAAAGAAATAATGGTCAAGAAGTTTCCAAACTTTGATGAAAAATAAAACCACAGATCCATCAAGGTCAGCGAGCACCAAACACAATAAACAAAACCACTTCAAGAACTATAGCACATTATAATCAAATTGCTTCAAAAGTCATGAGGGAAGAATGAATCTTAAAAACAGGTAAAGTGGGGGGAACATACCTCCTAAACACAGTGGAATAATGATAACAATGGCATAAATCACATATACAAGTTTAAACATCACATCATTTCTCTTATATGAGAAGTCCAGAGTAAAAATAAAGAGCAAAACAAAAAATGATAGGAAGTAGGGAGATAAAGCATTGTCAAAGAGGAAAGTGATCAAGAGATGAGAGAAGGTGAGAGGGAAGGGATTAGGGGTATAAAAAATAAGAATTGAGATGTATCAGGTACATGTATCAACTTCACTCAAGCAAGGCAAACATAATCTGCTGCAGATAGGAATCAAAAAAAGAAGAGGGATGGGTTAAGGGGGAGGAAGGGAGGAGAGAGAAATTGAGATGTGTTGTGCATATGTACCAACTTTCCACAAGAATGTAAACTTTGTATACTACACACAAGTACTAACAAACTACAATTTAAATAAGGAAAGAATGGCAGTACATTAATGTCAGAAACATTTTAACCAAGAAGATAATAGTGCAGTTTTAAAGTACCAAGAGGAAAAAAATGTCAACTTGGATTCCATAACCAAAATACCTTTCAAAAATGAAACATACTTCTTTAGACATATAAAAGGTAAAAGCATTCATCACCAGAAAATTAATACTTGAAAAAAATGGTAAAACAATTCTGTTTTGCAGATGGAAAACAGCAGCAAATAGAAACAATGAATTTAAACAAAGAAATGAAGAGTGCCAGAGAGGATAATTATATAGAAAACTATAAGCTCTCCTCATTATTTAAGTTTTTAAAGATAATTGAAGGATTAAAAATGCTCATAAAATGCAGTGTAGGGTTTATAATTAGAGTAACAATAAAATCAATAATAACAGTACAACAGAAAAATAAAATGGAAGCATACTGCTACAATATCATGTTATAGATAACATGCTATAATATTACTTAAAGATAAACTATGACACATTTAAGATGAATACTATAACCACTAATGTAACAACCAAAAACAAGAAAACAGAGTTATAAATAATAAAGTAACAAAAACATACAATAACATAATTTTTAAAAAATAATCAATTATTGAAAAATAAATTACAGATGGATAAAACAAGAACAGAACAGAACTTAACCATATCAATAGCTACAGTAAATGTAAATGGTTTAAACACTACAATTAAAAAGTAGAGATACAGATGGAATATAAGGCAAGACTCAACTACATACTGCCTTTGAATATTTAATATATAGATATAATAACACAAGAGGTTAAAAAGTGAAATAATCAAGTGTAATGTTATATTTTTCTAACTATATCATCCTAACACTAATCACAATAAAATTTGAGACAAAATAAGATTTCAAAGTAAAGAATGTCACTAAACATGGTCATTTCATAATAATGAAAGTCAATATATCAAAAAGATATAACAATTCTAAGTATTTATGCACCAAAAAAAAACATGAAGCAAAATAGATTGGAAAGAGAAAAAACAAATCTGATATCAGAAAGTAGGAAGTTTTAGTGCACTCTTCTTAATTTTTTATTTTTTATTTTTCTTTTGGAGACAGGGTCTCACTATGATATTCAGGCAGAGTGTAAACTCACTATGGAACACAAGCTGGCCTCGAACTCATAGCAATCCTCCTGTCTCAGCCCCCTGAGTGTTGTGATTAGAGGAGCACACTACTGTGCCTGGCCATGTTTCTCAATGAATGATAGAAAAATAGAGAGGAAATCGTTGAGGACACATAAGGGATACACGTTATCAATAAACTCATTAAATTTATATGAAACACGTGCAAAAAATCAAGAGCAGAATATACATTCTTTCCAAGTTCATATGGAATATTTATCTACAAATGTAATACTATTGTCTAGAGCCAATCTCAACAAATTTAAAATGAGTCAAGTTGTACAAGTCATACTTTATGATCCCAATAGAATAAATCAGAACTCACATACAAAGACATATATGGGAAAATCACCCAATACTTGAAAAATAAGTAAAACATGTCTCAATAACCTGTGAATCAAAGAACAAATCAAAAGAAAAATTCTTAATTTATTTGCATTTTCATCAGATAAATTTAAGGGCTGCAATATGAAGTTTTGATACATGTATACATAAAAAAGTGGTTACTATAGTCAAGCAAATTATCATCTATCACTTAACAACTTCTTTTTTTAAAAAGGTATTCAAACCAATGAAAACACAACATATAAAAATCTATAAATCGAGATCAAAGCACTACTTAAGGATAATTTTATACCATTTAAGACCTATATTAGAAGACAAGAGCGGTCACATGTCAAACACCTCAGTTTCCACCTGAAGAAATTAACTTGAAAAAAAAAGCAATAATGAATATCAGAATGGAAATCAATGAAATAGAAAACAGGAAAACAATAGAGAAAATCAATGAAATAAAAATATGAATATTTGATAAAATCCATAACATTAAGTTCTAACTGGAACTAATAATGGACATAAAGAAACAAGATATTACCTCCCAGTATTAAGAATTCAGGTCATGACATTATTACAGAATAAAGAGATATTCAAAGGATGATAAAAGACTATTACCAAGAGGCTATTACTTGATCACTAAATATTTGAAAAGTTAGATGAAATGGATAAATTCCTTGAAAAACACAAAGTATCAAATTCAAAAAATATCAGGTAGCATGAATAACATTACATGTATTAAGTAATTTTGATTTATAATTAAACATCTCTCCAGCACTAATCTCAGATGAATCTAGCTAAGAAACACTTAAGAAAAAAGGCCAAATCTATGTAAACTTCCAAAAAATTAAATAAAAAGTCACTCTTAATTTTTTGTATGAAGTGAGCAATATGCTGATACATATTTTTAAAAAACCCAAATTGTAGAATACTATTCTTCCAACAGAATCCAGCAGTATATTAAAAGTACAATACACGTGGAACAAATAGGATTTCACCTAGTAATGCAAACTGATTTATCATCCAGAATTCCATTAATAAAAGTTGGCATATTAACAGAGTTAGTGAAAAGGCTATATGCCATCTCCACAGAAGTAGAATTTTTTTTAACTCATGAGCCACATAGAAATAGGAGCCAGTTTTAGATGTATCTTGTAGTAGGTGCTATCATACAAAAATGTTACTAATTTATTTAGTGGTTGATACATTTAGTGAAGTAGTGTAGTTATCAAATGCTTAGTGATTAACATTATTTAGTGAAGTTTTTATTCATTCAGTAATGTCCCTAAGTGTTTATTAAATACCTACTAGGTACATGAGACTAAGACTTGTATCTACAAAAACATTAGGGAAAATAAAACTATTTGGTTCAGCATAGACTATACCCTTGTAACTGTTGACATTATCACTGCAATATTGTCTGTATTCTCCTCCTGGCCAGGTATTTCTTTTACTGACAAAAGCATTGCAAGAAACTTTGACTTTGTCAATACAGTCCGATATTACTGCGTGTTCCATTACTGTCTTATTATTGCAGGTCCATGAGAATTCTATTTCTACTTTTTAGATCTGAATTAATTTAGATGCAACAATTCTCTATTGCCCTTCTCACTTACCAGAATAAAGGTCTTTAACTCTGTTGTAGTTATAGATTACAACACTGAAAAATAATGCTACTTTATTCATGCACAGTACTTTATACTTTTCAAAGCATTTTTCATTATCTTTTCTATCTCATTTCCAAAATTCTGTGAGTTCATAAGAGAGAGCAGTAAAATCTTTATTTCATGGTGGAGGCAACTGAGGTCCAGAGAGGTTAAGTGATACACTGATTATTCAAAGATATTTAATTCCTACATGAAGATGGTATTTTTCCATATCTTTCAAGTTTCAAAACAGAGTTTCATATATAAGCATTCTCTTTCTTGAATGTAGTGGCACATGTCCAATTATTTCCTAAACCACCTTCTTCAAATACATCCAATAATGAAAGCTTTTTAATGCGGCTCCCAAACTTTAAGCCTACAAGTAATGGAGTTGATGACAGAGCTTACATACTTTGCCAATCTTAAACTGTTATAAAATGATCAAACCAGGAAAGTACCCTTTTGGGAGGAATTTAGGTCAGAGAGCTAAAAACTCACATTATTATAACATTTACAATCCCAAATATAAAAATATTCTTTAACACTTCTACAGAGTTACTCTGAAATTCAATTCCCTTATTGAACGATTTTCAAAGTGTTATATAGAAATGTTTTATAAAAGGTAGATTTTTACATCTATATCATGGAACTATGCAGTCAACTTAGCTAGAAAAATAAATCATTTTACTCAAATTATTCAACTCGAAGCATTGGAAGTGTATTTTGGAGTCTTTTACCCAATTTTAGTAGAACTGCCTCTGCACAGCTGACAGGAAGAAATGAAGAAAGGTTTTCCTCTGCTATAAATAAAATACAGAACTTGGGGGGGGGCTTTTGAAAGTTGGTTGAATGGCTGTTCCTCTTTTAAAAGTCCCCAAATTAATGTGAAAAGAATTCATATTATAAATAGTATGTGGATTTCTCCAAATGATTGTAAATTTTTAAAAATAATCTTATCTACCACTAATTTTAAAATAAATTACATACATTTATATACATATATAAATTATACATTTAAATAAATATATAAGTTAAATATATATATGTATCTTACAAATAAGGTCAATAGTGAAAAACTAACAAAGGCATTAAGAGATTATGCTTCTAGGCACATGAAAAGCTCATTTTACTTTAATTATACAGTTCTTTAATGTGGTAATTATAAAATATTCCCTGACAAAATTAGTTTTAGTTACAAACTTAGGCATGTAAATTTCACACAGCCACCACTTTTTCTGACACACTGTCAGAATGTCACAGTTTTTAAATAATGACAGTACGTGGTACGACACTACTACTTTTTAAAGAAATGCCTTCATAAGAACTTAACATACAGTTGTCTCTTCAAAAGAAAACACATAAGGAATAAACTGTGGCAATAGTTTGCCATCTTATAAAATAGAAAATTGACATAGAATATCTTCAACTTGAGAGAGTGACTGTTTTTAGAAGCATTTAACATAAGATTAAACCAGTAATACCACTTAAATCTTACCTAAACCAGTAAAGTTACATCCTACCCAGGTGGCTAGGATGACAAACAAATTTCTACAAGTTTTATTCTTTAAAATACAGAGAGGATTTTTATATATATTTATAGTATAAAGCATTAAAGTTTAGATCTAAAATGTCCCTCAAAAGTCTCGTGTTTTTAGGGGTAGGGCTTTCTGAGAGTGACTGGGTCTCGGGAACTCTAAACTGCATTGGATTGGTCCCCTGAGGGAATTTGGTGGCATGATTGGAATTTAGCACAAATTTAGTACACGGGCCTGGCTTAAGGGACAGATTAGGGGAGTGTGACCTTGGGAACCACATTTTGTCCTTGACCTTCTCTGGTTCTTTCCTTTCCAGTCTGCTTCCTGGCTGTCATGAGCTAGTAGCTGTCCTCCACCATGTCCTTCTGCCATGGTATTTGTACCTCGGAGCTGGACAACTATGGACCAAAACCTCTGAAAAGGTAAACCAAAATAATTCCTCCTTTCAGTTCATTTTCTCAGGTATTCTGTCACAGCTATGAAAGCTGACACAGTAACCGTGTTAAAATAAAGACATTGTTATTATAAAGTACAATAGATTCAGGGGCTTCTTTTTACAGAATTCATTACACAGGGCATTGTTTGCTTATCTGTATACATATATAGCATTTGAGTCAGCATTTCAATGTGAGCATACAAGAAGTAAAAAGAATTCGTGCAGATTAAACCAGACTGCAGAACAAGAGAACAAGAATTCACCAAGGGGCAGGCCTTCCCTATGGACCAATACCATGTGCAGGCTGCTGCCTCCAGGGGGACAGCAAGATCCCAGTTCCTTCCAGCGCTTGGGCCAGGAAACAAGAACCATCAAACCCATCCCCCACCTCGTATGCAACTGGGTGATCCAGGGAAACACAGGCTGCGAAATTTGACGCTTGTGGTGTTTGCTGTTTCACTGACTTTGCAGGTCTAGGGCCGGTGGTCTGTTCATCTATTCAGAGGATAATGGTACACAATGTGGCACCTACTGGGGATAGCCTTCTGAAGTGGTAGCTATTGAAATTCCCTGTTATTTTGTTTTGAAGTCCTGTATCATTTTCATTGTTTTGTTGGCTTGGGTTTTATTCTGGTCTGTTTTGTTTGATTTTATTGTATCTGATGGCATGAGAAGCTATTTCAAAAATAGCAAGGTATGTTATGGTAGCCATTTTGGATTTACTATTGTCTTGCTTTGAAGTCCTTTACTGCATTGTTTTGCTTTCCTTTGTTCTATTCTGTTCTGTTCTGTTTGATTTTTACTGTCTAAAGGTGTCTGCAGCTATATTGATGATGATGAGGGACATTAATGGTTATCATTGTTGATTTCATATTGTTTTGAAGTCTTGTGTCACTTACCCTGGTTTGTTTTGATTGGCTTTATTGTGTTTTGTTTTGCTTGGTTTTATTCTTTAAAATAAAACTTTAAAAAAAGACAAATTAACATATAAAAGGAGCAAACGAGGTAAGCAATATTTTATGAAGCAATCAAAATGAGGCTAGACAATATTTAAATAATAATAATTATAATCATAATAAAAGCAACTATTGACCTGAAGAAACATGTGCTATTGTATTATGCTTCCCATTTTACTGATGGGAAACCAACAGAAGCACTAGAACTACAAAATTTTTCACACCCTGTATCTAGTGAGGAGTTGAGTGAACATGTGATTCTAACTAGAAAGTGAATTTTTCTTCAAAAAAAAAATCACAGTGGTATCATGAATGATTTTGTTCACAAAAATTTTGGTTTACAAACAGATGCATTTGGCAAAAATTTTTGTTTGCATCAGGCAACAAACACGATCATGGTCATTTTCCCCAACACAAACACAAATGTGGACATCTTTTCCAAAATCATAGAACAAATTAAATTCATGAACCAAGGTACCACTGTATATAATTCATATTAGCAGCATACCATCCTGAACAGTAAGACAATCAAGTGAAAAATCTGTAAGTGTTTTGGCAGCTAAAACATTTTTTGAATTACACTAATTCATGTCTTACTTATGCTTGCTTCTTAAGTATGGATTAGTCTCAAAAACAAAGTTCTCCTCCACCTTGGTACCTGCCGCAACACTTTCTCTATCCATTGCTTCTGCTGATAATTAGGATAAACAATAATTTGAAATCATTCTATATAGCTGTAGCTTGACTTACAGTTCTGCCCATTTCTTCTTTTCGTCCCAGCATAAGATACTCTCACTATCCTTTGAAAAATAAGCAGCAGCTCACATTTATTCCTTTCCTCATTGAGTTCTTTTAGTGTTCTACCTCCATTTTTGAAATAGAAACATCTCATTCTCCAGGTTCCAGGAGAATTCAGGAAGCAAAGCAGCAAGGATGTAACCTTCCTAGGGTTTGCAGCAAATCTATCTAAATCAAAAGGAGAGGAGCCTCATCCAACCTGGGGAGATCAGATCTCTTGGTAACAGACCTACTTGCTGAAGAAGCCACAAGATAAAAATCTAAGATTGTTGGTGACAGAAAGACGGTGCAGTTCCTAGAAACATAGAAACAGTCAACAAAGAGTGAGAAAAAGCTTACAGTGATGCAGTCTACGGCAGAGAAAAAAAAAAGAAATATAGAACAAAAGCAGCATCCTCTTGTTTAGTTTACATATTTTTTTTCTCTCTGAGGTAAATGCTAAGTGTTTCAGATTTTCTTCCATTCTTTGCATTAAATGTGTTTTTTCTGAGTTCCTCTTTTTTCCCCTCTTCTTGTTTTCAAGGTTTTATTTTTCTCCAAAGCTAGGAAAGTTTCCTGAAAGAATGTCAACAGGTAGAGGGGTAGATTGACAGATCTCACAGTTAGCATGCATATCGGTACTCAGTCCACTATTTATCCACCTCGTTTTTCTCTTCTAGCTTCCCATATCCCAGGTGTCCAAAAGTCTCAAATTCTATGGCTCAGTTTCTTCAAGAATATAGTTTCCAAACTCTGCTTGGACAAGAATAAAGGTGGTATCCTAGTGTGCTGGGTAGGGAGGCAAAGAGCCTGGACCTGTTTGAGTTTGGGCAAATATCCCAATTCTTATTGTCATTCCTCCTTCATATATTCTAAAAATCTGCTAGCCTTCCTTCTCTGTACTATTTCTCTTTCTCCTAAGGGTTTATATTTTAAATCTTTATTATAACTTCAGTGGAGTTCCTGGAAATAATGGAGATAAATACATTTTTTATTAATACACTGATCATCATCAGTAACCCATTAAATATAAAATAAATTGTGATGGCAACAAGAATGCCTTAAGCATTTCACACTATGACACTGGTAGAGATACATATTCTTACACAGTGAGGCTTATATTATTTCCACTTTATTAATATTTCCCTTGGGAATAGATGAACTTTTTTTCATACTTTTTATCTATTTTTAGTGTGATTTTTCTCCTTTGATCTATTTCTGTGATTAATGTTTAATGAATTCCTAGCTCTCAACTATCACTAGTTTGGTTTAATTATTCCTTTAACACATTGCTAAATTTAATTTGCTATTTTACACTTAAACTTTTGTCCCTATATGAGGGATCATTCTGTAGACACATATTGCATATGTGACACTTTCTGTCAGGTTTTAGATTCAAGATTATGTGATGTTCCAAGCCATTAACTATGATAGTTTCTATTGATTTCTACTCACAAACAAATTGCATCTTAAAAATTCAAAAAGCTTACTGGCAAAAAAATTTATGGAATAATTCTTTAATTATTCATTTCAAAAACAGCAGTTTTCCACTGTGAAATTATAAGTATTTAGACATTGACTCTTCCCTGCCACTAAATTCCACAGGGTATCAATTTATACACTCTATTTTTATTAAAATATTTAATTTTGAATCTTTTATTCATTTTTTAAAAAATAATTGTACTATATATTACTTCTGGCAGTCATATCCAGAAGTTTTTAATAGTTGTTTTTAAGAACTTGCTCTTGCATATATAATCGCTACTTTTTAGTGATTCTTCAAATTTCATTTTTATGATAGTTTATTCCTCTTAATAGTGTTTAAATTTTATATTTTTAAAAATATTCCTACTTTGGGCGAGTGACAGTATCACAGTGAAAACACTGAATAGTCTATGTTTGTAATTAGCACAGCTTTGATGTATCTTGTGAGGTGTTTTTTTTTTTCCCCCTAAATAGTCTTATATTCTCTAAAAAACAAAAATTGCAGTTTAAATTTCCAGTGGTCCTGTATTTCTAATGGCTTGTTTCTCCTAAGTAGTTGTGTTACGGGATTTTTTATTATTAATTGCTGGTTAAATGACATTGTGATCAGATAACGAAGTATGAACAGTATGTGTGGACACATAAATTAATGCCTAATAATATCAGCAACCAAATGTGGCATGACACAACATACACATGAGCATCATAAACATTGAGGCTTCTCACACTAGAGAAAAAGCTTTGGGAGGGGATCCTTGGGTAATTGTTCCTTTCCACTAGGATGGTTTTGTCAAAAGTTCCTTCACATCTGAAATTAAGCCAGATCTCTGTTTTCCCACTGTTGAAAAACATATGCTGGTCTCTCCGCCTTTAACAAAACTGATCATTCACAGTCTACTACCCATGAAAAGAGTAACTTCCTTTGGTTTCAACACAAAAAGTATACATTAAGATGAAGTGTTTTCAGTCATTTAAATAGCCACCACTTTGAAATCTTAAAACGTTTTATTAATGCATTTATTAAAACCCACAAATGCTCCATGCTTACTAGCTAGTAAAGGGGTGGAAATTTGTTGTAGCCCCTAATGTGACATTCTTCTTCCTACGCGCTCTCTCTTTTAATGGTCACATTATTGAATATACTAATTTAAAGGAGTTTTCATTAATTTTATTATGAAAACTACCTGCCAGAAGAGACACAACTGTCAAGTTTAACTGACTAGGGAAGATTTTGTTTTGTTGTCAGAAATGTTTCACAGATTTAAGCTAAGTCAGAAATGACAAATGCTTGGGAAAAGGTGGGAGAAGCAGCTTCTCGGGGGAACCGTGGCTACACGGGACATTTCACAATCTTTACCGTGCAATCCAGTTTCCACCAGAACATTTAGGGTCTTAATTTGCAAAAAGTGAGGATATATTCAGAGAAATGATTAAGTACTTACTTATCTAGTAAAATTTGATTATAATGTAGAAGAAATAGATAGCATGGATTTTAAACCAGTTTAAATGACTACATGACAAGCAAACATAGTTTGGGTGTGCACCAAGCTTTGCAGAAGTCTATACCCATATAACCATTCTGGTTCTGGGACCTGGGCACCTAACAGCAACAGGTGCTTCCCTATTCTGTCCAGCCCTGCGTGGGCAGGACCACCATGTTATGAACTCCTAGCCTGAGAACCTGAATTTTCAGGTAATGCTGCTTTTTTATTTCAAGTAATATTTAATGAGTATCTTTTATGTGCTAGACAACAATGCTAAGTAATAGGACATGGCATTATAAAAGGTGGTTATGGCCCTTTCCCCTAATAGACCAGTAGTAGGCCACAACTCCTTAACCGCAAATAGGATAATTGATTTTTTTTAAAAATTCATCATTCCAATATTTGTGTGTCCACTGAAAAGTTACTTTGTACTGCTAACTAACTGTAACAGCTTTTCCTTTTATCAAGAAAACTTTCTCATATGCTGACAGCATCAAAGATGACTAGCAAAAGTAAAAGATAATTAAGTATGGGTATTTAAAATAAATGAAATTCAGAAATGTACAATGTGTTTGATTGACTAAAATTTAACAGCAAATCTGAATATTGGGGGAATGATGCAGAAGGAAGCACCTGTGAAAACTCCTATCAAGTGAAGTCTCTTTAATTATCCATTTACCTTTGAGATCTATACCTGAAATGCACCTAAAATCAGTTTCACTGTCACAACACAGAAATGATAGTTAATCAGTCAGATTAACTGTACATATGTGTTATCTTTGTGAAATCCTCCTTGATCTTAAATTTCCCTGAAGTTCCTTGAGGTTATTCACTTTATGTTAGTAAAACCAGGATGCCACAGTGCTAAACTTACCGCTCTACCATTCGTTTTAGATTACTCTCCCTACATGCTCCAATTTGCATAACTTTATTGTTTTGTGGATTCTAAGCTTGTGAATTTATTACCAAGGCACCTGCCAGTGTTACTGTATTTAAGGAACTGTCAGCAGTTTCTATTTTGGGGTTCTAAGTGAGCTACAAAAATTCACTCTGGGTTGAATTCTGGCATGTGTTATAGGGTAACAAACCAAAAGTGAATTATTTTTAGAAAAAGGGAAGGGAGTGGAGGGGAAATAGTTCTTGCTTTTTTTTTTTCTCTTGAGGTATAGAAATATAAAATAAAAAACAGAAGTTGGTCCTTGCAGAATTGTTATGAGAGATTAATTCTCTTTAGTTTTTTTAAGTTCATATTTTTCAACCATTTCTCTACATTGCAGACTAATGCCTTGAGGGGATTGTAGCAAAATATTAAAATTATCGGTTCTATTTAAAGACAAGATATCTTGTGTATGCATTAATTTTAATAATGGAATAGCAATTTCAGTAGAAAAAACTTATCTACTTAGTAAGGATTAGGCCAGCAAACATAGAAGCACCTGAAATACGAACTTCAAGTGTTTATGAAGAGGAGTCACTGTCTTGTCACCCATGCTTACTGCAACACAAAGACCTTCACTTCACTGTTTGATTGGTGATTCTTTTCATGCCTATATCTTGTAATTGGAACAACTGCTTTGAGGATTACAATATGCAATATATTAACCACTGTTAATCTATTAATTTGTTTTGAAATTCTGTAGCATTGTTTTTATTCATTTTTTATTAAAAAAAGAATTAAGGATGTTCTGAATTTCATTTATCATTAAAGGTTAATTTCTTTAAAAATAGTATCTTAAATATTTAAATCTTTTGCAAAAATTATAACCTGAAAATATTTTTGCAAAGCAGAAAGGCACAGAAGGTAGGTATCATGTCTTCTCATTATCCTCACACAAGTAAGAAAACAGACAGGCACAGAGAAAGCCATAAAATACTCCCTAAGTTTCCTAGACATAACACATACACCATTACCAATTGTTAAAATACTAAGAAAGCTGTTGCTAGCTGCACAGTAGCACTATATGATTACAAACCTCTGGCACATGTTTTAAGACTGGGCACCATGTAGAAGAATTAGGTTAATGAACTTACATAAAATGCTGGGGCAGAAAGAAGAGTGTATTGTAAAATGAGGAAAAGAAAAGAAAATCTTCAAAAATCACCAACTGCATCCAGGCACTATCAATGGGAAGCATATTCTGTCCTACAGTACTGAGCAATCTGCTCTCTCTGGAAGGTGCAACAATTGCGTAGAAAAGCAGGCATCAGCCGACCAGAAACCAGTGTCATCAAGCACAGAGTCCCACATTTCACTCTTATGAGTGTACTTGGCAAATGGCTTTCTAGTGCTAATTTAATTCTCTATAGAGTAACTTTCAGTAAATCAGCACTGGGTTGGTTTACATGTGTACCCTAAATTAAGCAATGCTGATAAACCAATATATTTGCATTTTTGCCTATGTATTAATATCTTGTGAATTTGCCAGTGCTAGCCTGTCCCTGCAGGAAACTAGTGCCAGTGTGTTACCCAAGTATCTGGATTTCCAACTGCAGAGCTTCACTTCCTGGAACCTTGAGACCAATTTCAACACTTAACAAACACTTTTTAATAAATGTATGAGTAAAGGCAATGACACCTTAAGAAACCCCTGGAGGGCAACCGTTTGTCCTCTCAGCGTGCTGAAGTTGCCATGTGGTTTTCTCTCCAGTTTCAACAGGAACTAAGTTCAAAGAGAAAAATGGTCACAGTTTAAGATTTTATAATTTCATTTTATTTTAATGGATTCCAAAAAAAACAAAAGAAGCAAAAGAGTGAAAGCAGAGGCTTCTAAACTACACCGCATTTCCACTCTGATGTTTTCCAGTCATAATTACTACTTAAATATTCTTTAAACCATGTGAGATTTTTCCCTATTTGTTGGCAGCCTGTTGATGAAAGATACCTTAGACTTTCCTAACTCAACCTCCTCTTTTACAAAGGAGCAAATTGATGTTATTATTTTACCTAATCCTGCAAAAATGAAAAAGGAAATCAGTACCAAAGGAGAATTAAAATAACAAAGAAGTTGTTCTCTGCTGATTAAAGCAAAGAAGTGAGGTGAGTTTGAAGTTAGGAAACAGAAAATTATTTCAGGGAGACTCATGTACATACTATTATCTGCTGTTTATTCAGCTTGGGTTGGACCAGGCTCTTCAATTTTCTGGTTATTAACAGTTTTTAATTCGGTTTTTCATATTTATGTGTTGATATAAAAAACAAGTTCTTCATAAATATGTTTTTCCTCTTTTTAACCATAAAATATGCACCCCAAGATGAGATGTCATCCATTCCATGTTTTGTTTTGTGACTTTTAACTGGTGTGGCATTCCAAATTTTGACTTCAAGCATTAGGTTGAATCATATGCAACCACCATATATGTAGGTCAGAAATGGTCAAATGCCAGCAATTATATATAGCTCTAATGTTTATTGAAACATGCAGTTTTGTTACAAACCCAGCTATCTTACATCATTATATTTTTTGGTCAATACTATCTATGTTCTGGTATATAAATTAAAAATAATAACATTAACAGATTAATTTCATTTGCAGTAAACAATGCAGTTTATTCTAAGAAATGTTTATTTCTCTAAAGACAAGTGTACTAGTGAAAAATGGAAAAGATGTTTTCTTACTAAATGAAATATATCTGTTAAACAATGAGTCAAATGTAAAACTAGTTTAAATCAAAAATCAGTGTAAGGGAGAGGGTGTATCTCACTTGCAGAGAATTTGCCTAGCATCTGTAACACCTTGGGTTTAGTCCCCATGACTGTCAATAGAGGAAAAAAAATCAGTGAAAGAGTTCATTTATAACTGGGGATATAGCTCAGTGTCATAGCACCTCCCTGGCAAGCGCAAGATTGAGAGTTTGATCCCTGGTACACAAAAAAAAAAAAAAAAAAAATTGCATTGGATCCATAGCACTATGGATTTTAACGATTATCTGCAGATGGAAATGTGAAGAAAAAGTCCTTCAACTCTTAATTGATTTAGCTTAAGAGCTAGATACAGTGAGGCACCCAAAATCTTAACAAAATGAAATGATGTAAAATAAGATATTTGGGGTAAAAATCCACACTTACCTCAATTACCTATGTGACAATCATTCAATTCTCTACCTAACATCAACTCTCCTATGGATTCTAATTATGAATACCTCAGATTTCCGCAAAATTTCTAACCTACAACAAGGAAATGCAACCATTCAGTAACAATTTGCAAAGATGACCTTGCATGGGAAGGACATGGTCCATATAATACATAATTTTTAACCTGCCCTTCTTGTAAAGTTGCTAATACTCTGAGCAATATTAAAGTGGTGGCTAATCCAAATATACATTCTTTTGATGGAGAACATAGTACATTATTAACATGTTTTTGTTGTCATTCTAGGCATCTGAAACATGCCACCATGTTTTACTGTTCAGAATAAAAATCAGAAGTCTATGAGTGGTGGGAGCTTTTCCTTCCTAAAGAGAAAGTGAACTGCTGCATAAAATATCCAAGAAAATAATATGAATACTTTTTCATATCTGTTACCCAACTAACAGGTTCTTCAAGTTCTCCTTGTTCCAAATAATTTGTAGAACTTTCTAAGAATGCTGTCACTTTTAAGAAAATATATGTTTCAGGTAATTTTGTTTAATATACAGTATTTTTTAAAAGTAATATGATTTCACTTCTATGTCAGAATCACATGAGTCCAATTTGTTACTGGCAAAGGGCATTCGCTATTTAGATCTATGCATCAATAACGAAATCTTCAGCTGAATTTATTCACTTTCATTAAGCAATATTAATTACAGCCAATGACAACAAACCCAATTTTTTTAAATTAATGTCTTTTCTTTATATTACACCAGACTATACAGGTTTTTTTTACCACAAATTGAATGATATACCCTTAACTTGTAAAGTATATGTTCTAATTTTAAAAAGCAAAATGAATTTCAAAAATCATCAGTACACAATTGATAACATGGAACTTTCATCAAATTGCTTAATTTTAGACTGCTTACAGTGATAAAATGGACAAGATAAAGTTAGCACTTTTAAAACTAACAGTGATTAATAAATCAATGATTTGTTTATAGTGTCATGAAGGAATCTGTAGACCATTCATTTGTTTTATTCATTATTTTGGATTTTAAAAAGGGGGTTTTCCTGTCCAAAGTTCTAAGTATCAAAACCTAAGGTGATTGTGATTTTTCCATTCACATGCTTGTCTAAACCATGACTTCTCTCTGAAGAGTTTGCTTCACCTCATAGACTTAAAATTTTCGGTTCACTTCTACTTTTTTCTGGTACTTCTTGTTCCTTTTCTTTCAGGTAGTAGATTGAACTTATATATATAGGCCATTTGTCCTTAATGTTTATGAATGAATTTAATTTCCACTTAAATATGCTAAGTTCTGTAGTTTACTGCATTTATAACATTTGAAGAGAGCAGAAAAAGAAAAATATTCACTGCAACTTTTAAAGACTTTCTGACTTTATTATTCAGAAAAGAACTTCATAGTTTTTTCAGTGTAAGCTTAAAACAATCTGTTGCACAAGTTAGTGAAGCGATCTCATCACTTGTATCAGTATATCATTTTCTCCATTTCTGTAAATACTGAAGTTGTTTCACAGACCTCTAAGTTCCATAAAAGCAAGACCTATTTCTTACTCATCTTTTTATGCTTTTGGCAACATCCTCCAAATTTAATGTGCACTTGAATCACCTTGGGATTTTATCAAAAGATGGGTTCTGCTCAGTAGCTGAAATGAGCCCCAAAACATTGCATTTTTTATTTTAAAAACAAAACAAAAAAGATAGAAATGATATAATTTTTTAAAAAAAATAACAGAAAATTAACACTAGCTAACATATTGTATATCATTATCCTGGAAGTAACTGTTCAGGTTACAAGATTTAGACATGAAAAAAATTATCAATCAATGAAAGCACAAAACCATTCCCCTCAATGAACCTACAGAAATCAGTACTATAGTTATCTATCTTATACACACACACACACACACACACGTATGTATACCCATATACATGTAATCTTTTCCCTTCTTCCTTTCTCTTTTCCCCATTCCAGTTGTTCTTTTCTTTTCTGTCCCTTTCATTTTCACAATATCTATTGTAAATTTTGGATCTTATTACTCTTTCAGTTTTTTGGTTTTTATACACTAAGGAGACAATACAATATTTATACATGTGAGTTTGATTTATTTCATTTATGAGTATGGTCTTAAGTTGCATCTATTTACCTATAAAAGCCTTAAGTTTATCCTTTTTATGACTAATACTCCATTGTATACAACTATCACATCTTTTTTATCCATTCTGTGGTTGATGGACAGGGGTTGTTTCCAAGATTATCTATTACAAATGCTGTTGCTATAAACATGGGTTCACATATATTGCTGCAGCATGAGGTTTTCAACATTGCATTTTTGAGTAACTGTAAGGTTATGCTGAAGTTGCTGGTCTGAAAACCACACTGTGAGTAGAAATGGTACACAGCACCAACCAAAGCAATGGACAACTTAAAGGTATTTTGATTTTCATTGTGAGAAATGCCTACAGCATGCCAAATATAGTTCACAATTCTCGTAACCCAGAAGGAAGGTACTTGTATTTCCTCGTCAGAGGGAAACTAAAGCACTAAGGAGTAAGGCCATTTAACCCTGGTTGGCCTGATACCATAGCCTCTGCTCACAATCACATTTATAGTTCTTCTCAGCATTTTTTCACCCTAATGAATAAGTCATCTTCATGGACTTTCTTTCCCCACACTTCATGGCCCCGCAGGATGCCACTTCTTAACATTTTTCCACTTTATATAATTCCCTGATGTTACTGACTCCAAGTTTATGGATTCCAGAATTTTCTTATGTTGAAGCCTCATCCCACCATGATAGCAAGGACAGTAGGCGTTGGGAGGGTCATTAGGTCGAGAGGACAGAGTCCTTGTGAATGTGATTAGTACTCTTATAAAGGAGACAACACAGGGCTCCCTTGTCCCTTCACTCACATGAGAATACAGTGAGAAGACAACATTCTATGAACCAGAGACCAGGCTCTCCCCTGACAGTGAATCTGGCAGGATTTTGACCTTGGATTTCACAGCCTCTGAAACTATGAGAAATAAGTATAAGTTTTAAAACCATTCAATGATGGTATTTCTGTTATACTAGCCAAAACAGACTGAGACACTCAGCTTTCCCCAAGGTCCCTTCAGTAATCTGTTCATGCTGCCATCGCATCACTTGCCAGAGTGTGACATGTGTCTATGTGGGTTCCCTTGTGTTTGTTGCCAGAGATCAAAAGCATAAGAGTTGAAACTTGGTCTTATCCCACTGCTGATATCCAATACTAGAATATGAGAGCTTTAAAAAGCTATAAAAGGCACAAACCTCAGGAATTTAAATCTGTCTGGTCTAAGGTAGGGTATAAGTATCAATCTGTTTATAATACTTCCAGGAGGATTCTAGGCACTTCCAGACGAGAATTCCTTATGCTGAGCCTCATAGGACACACAGAATACTTGAATCTTCACATTGGTGTCATGGGTATCCTTTGGAAAGTTTTGACAAGATCCTACTAGCTGAGTATAGTCAAGTAGAGTATAGTCTATTGAGAGACAAGAGCCAAACTAAAGGTGAGACTGTCAAATCAAAGGCCACCATAATAGTGTGGCTAAGAGCAAACAGTGGTCTGGAAAGTGTCATGACAGAAGAGATGATCTGAAATCATCATGGGTCTAGATGCACTTTCCACAGTACATCCAATAAGAATTGAAGATAACTGGATGTGGTGTCAGGGGGAATAAAAATGGATCAAGGATGATGGCAACATTTTTGGCTTAAAGAACTAGAAGACCAGCCTTTTTCAGATGAGGAGGACTTTAGAGGGAACAAGCAACACAGATGGTAGTATCTGCTTCAGAAGTAGGCTAACTATTCCCCAAATCAATGCTATTTCAAATGGAGTCTGCCATTTAGAAATGGAGTTCTTTTCCCTGTCATACTCTTCCTTGTTCTCCTTTATTAAACCATTGCCTCCACAAGCCAATATTATAGTTCTTCCAAAAGTTCCTCCTTCATCTTGAGGATCCTTTCCTGAGTTTTTACTATGTTTATTGGATCTTTTTTTCTCCCACAAAAGTGCTGCTCTTTCTTCTTCCTCCTTCCTGAAACTATCTGCCATTCTCTTCTGTTCTCTAGCAACCCCATACATTTCTCTGAAGTCTGTCTCAAATTCCTGCTTACTATTATTTGGGTCTGTAGCTTTCTCCCTCTGTGCCCTTAACTACTAAAACATCGTAGGGGTCCCCTATCAACAGTCAGCACAAACCTTGCCACTCTTCCATCTGTTGAGGTGAGAACAAATAAAAACTCTGCTCGTGCCGATGGAATTAAGCTTTTCCAATGAAACTTTTTCAACATGGAAACAGAATCTCTTGCTAAGCAAAATATGAAGGTTGCAGTATATAAATATATAATATGTTCCTAATAATTAAACCATGAATGTTATTTCAGTCAGACAAATCAAAAATGTATCTAACTATACACCTAGAAGAAAATTGGACTCCATGGTATTAATACAGTAATCCACTAAAATTAGCTACTCTGGGATAGTTTATCATCAAAATTACATCCAATATCATTTTTTTCCATATCTAAAGTCAATTTTCTCCTATGGTCAGTGTCTTTGGTTATGAAAAACAAACAAGCTGGTTAATCCAAATTATGATGCTCACGTTTAAATCCTAAAGTACTAGACTACAAAAAAGTAATTTTCTGATTATGCCACAACTGTAAGATGAAGAGTGTTTAATGCTACTAAATCTACAGAGAAGTAATGATTGTAATATCAGCTTTACCTAGAAATGATATTTTTCTACATCATTTCATCAAAAGATGGTTCAAATAAAAAAGGCCTTTGGGAAGCTGAGTGCTTCATGAGTTACACATTTCTTCCCCTAGAAATCTCGAAGGAATTCTTACCTCAAAGAAGAGTAAAATAAATTTAAGTAGCTTGAAATGTTAAATATCTCTTTGAAAATGCAGCTAATACATAATGGAAAACAGAAATATTTGAATTCCTGCCCCATTTTTCATATAAATTCTAAATGAAGTGTTCAAAGCTATAAAAAAAATCAGTCTCCAATTTAAAAGAAACGGATACCAACATTTATCTGGTTCTATTGTACACCACAGTGCATCTCATCTGGGGCTCACTATATAATTTGATTGGAACTTGGCATGTTCAGGAAAGAGAAGAAAAGTTAATAAGGCAATTATTCATGCACTACCTAAATCAGACAGGAATCTGAGCCTTTGAAAAGGCACAATACATAAAGCAACTCCAGAACTCCCCAATATAAGCCATGCCTGAACTAAATCAAAGGGCCACTTTTTCATTTAATCTTCTTCCTGTAATTCCACAATCACATAGACAAATTGTTTTAAAAGCTTTTCAAATGATTTGTGGTTAAAATGAAATATATACAGCAGCATAAAGGCATATTACTAGTTAGAATGACCAGTTCTTGTTCATTTTGTAATTTATCTTCTTGCATCTTCTTTTCCTTTCTCTCACATAGTACACAGAATATGGGAAACATTAAAAACAGGTGTAAACAGGTAGAAGGCTAAAGGAGGTAGGTGACTGAAAGTGAATAAGTAGCATAGAAAGTACATGAAGGCTTTGAAGATCTTGAGTTAACCAGGGAGGAGAAAGAATAATATGTAAAAGAAGAAACAGGGAAAAAGTACTGTGTCATAAATACAAAGAACAATTTCCATCTGCTCCACTATTAGAATTCAAGCCAGATTTGAGTTGAATAGGAAAATGCCTAAGAGACCTATTACATTTCCTTTATTTCTTTCACATTCCTTAGGCCTTGAGAAGTGGCCAGAGAAAATGATTAGGTCAAATCATGTAAAATTCCCTGTCCTACAAAATTGAATGATTGCATATGGCTCAACCTAAGGCAAATATTTTTCTACAAATGCAACTCATCACCTCGATCCTTTCTCTGCCATGACTGAAGTAAATATCCTAGGAAATGGGCAGTTTAAAAGCTCCCAAAAAGGTTAGAAGATTGCTTGAATTCACATACTAGCTGTGATACAGCAAAAATGAGCAATCAGGGTTCCCTCACCCCAAGACCACTGCCTGTACTACAATACCACTGTAATAATTTGTGGAGATTAGGATGCCCAAACAGTATAACGGACAGCAAAGGTCAAACCTATCTGCACATTCAAAATTTCACTGAAGGACAAAATTATACCACCAAAATAGAGCTTTCTTCCTCCTCGTATACTAGGGAACAACAAAGGAATTAAAAAAAAAAAAAAAAAGAGTCAGCAGAAGGAATGACAGTTTTCTCAAGTTCCAGGAGTTAGTGGCACTTTTTACAGCAAATCCCAAGTTTGCCAAATTGAAAAGTCCTCTCCTAGTGATTAGTCAATGTGACTGACAATGAGGAATACTTTAAAGAGCCCAGACCTGCAGTATCACATCTTTTAGGGCTGGACAGGGAAGCAAGCTAAAAGGTTTTATATTTTTAGTCATTGATACTGTCCTGAAAAGTAAGAGCTCACACCAGTCACAGTAAACTCTCCATTAGTTAAAGCAGGATTCTGAAATCTGTACAGGTGTCACTATTGGATTTAATGATACCAACCATGGAGCACATGGAAGGGGAAAGATTAAGAATAAAAGGCATCTGGTAAACACAAGTTAGTCTCATAACCAGATAAAAAGAATTTAATTGGCTGTTACTGTAAGCATCTCTGATGACAACTGGGCACCTGAATATCTTTGAATATCCTTAAGACTTTTCTCCCACAGATTTTACTCATGAGCCTATTAAAAACCAGGCTGCCTACAGTGAGCAGCAGGTGCTGAAATAACTGGGCTACAGAGAGAGATAAAATCTTTTGTTCCCAGTATCATGAGTTGTTAAAGTTAAAATTTGGAACTGAAAATTGGTCAACAACAACAACAAAAACTGCTATATTAACTAAAACAGACTCTCTTGTGAAAAAGAAAATTACTTCTCTTACTCAGTTTGTACTCCAAGGTTGGATCAAAATATTGGATGAGTGTTGTGATTATCTGTTAATGACAAGCTTGTTATTTTAAATTGCGAAGAAAGTTCTCAGAAGTTTTCAGTACTATTTAAGCTACCTCCTCATGACAAGCACATCTTTACCTTCCTTTCAAAGCTGGATGATTAAAACATTTTTTTGAGAAACAGAGTAAAGGTATATTTTAAATTTAGACTTTATTACACATTTTTGCCAGAGCTAAATTACAAGCAATATATTGGTGCATTTTAAATGTCAAATAAAGAAATTAAATTTACCACAACACTTACAATAGTGATTTCTCATTCCAATAATGATGGGAACTCATAAAATTTAGAGTTTGCAAGAATAAGCAGATTTGTTTGGTTTATTTTTAAACTTATAGGCATCAACAAATAGCAGAGTTTCCAAATATTTTATCGGATCTGATTTTTTAAAAATCTGGCTGGGAACTTGTTTAAAACATTCACGAGTTTCCATTTTATTGGTTGCTAGATGAGCTTTTATTTGTGGATATGTTATGCCTACTTTTAAACTGCTTTTTTGGCTTTATATTTTATGTTTAAATGCATAAATATAAAAAGAAGAAAGAAGTAACTAAAAGCTACTTAAAGTCTGAGAGGCAATTTTGAAAATTTTACTGAACCCTGAACTAATCTTCACCAGCAACAGAAACTATTCTTGTTAGTGATGAGAAACGAAAATGAAATTTTTAAAAAAACCTAAATAGCATACAATGGCAGGGCTGGGGATACACTCAGTGGCATAAGCGCCTGCCTGGCAAGTGCAAGGTCATGAGTTTGATTTCCAGTAAACCCCCCTACAAAAAATACTTTCCAAACAGCATACAATGGTTTTAATTCAACTGTTAAGTATTTTTAAGATTATCAGCTTAAAACTGAAACACATCCCACAACTGTGACAAAAACTACAACATAAACATGAAACATACCACACTTTTGAGCCCCTGTCAATGTAGATTTTGACTGAGAAGGTGAGGAATGGGCTTGATATTCTGCATTTCTAGCAACTCCCTAGCATAATCATGCTACTGCCAATCCAAGGGCTAAATGTGAAGTACCAAAAGTCTGTAATATACTAAGCACTATACTAGACACGCAGGTTTACATTTAACCTTCTTCACCACCCTGTGAGAGAGGATGTATTATTCCCACCTATCACATAAGCAAACAGATTTTATGCAACTAATAAGTGACAGAAACAAAGCATGAGTTCTGGTCCCTCTGAAGCCAAATCCCAGGCTTTGTCTACCATAACTCACTGCCTTCACTTATCAAGAAAAGAATTCATAATTCTTAGTAGTTAATGCTACTTACTAGCGACCTGCAAATCCATGGTGAATTGATTCAAATCAACAAAAGAACAGATTTAAAAATCCAGGTGCTTAAAGCTCCTTCCAGTATATTTCCTTTTCCATGAATGTGGTGGGAATTGAGAATTCTAAATATTTTCACCATCTCCACGGGTGACTATGAGAATTACTAACGTTACTCATTTGCTTCACTGTCTGAGTGGAAAGCGTACTGCAGTAAGTGCCATCTGCATCCCATTTGTTATTGAAAACTGCAAGCATGAGGTAGAGTTCATCAAGCATGAGGGGTTAAGGGAAAAGACTTCATCTTTTAGAAGAGTAAGATATTTATTTGGTGTTTTCTATGGGTTTAAAGCACACCAAATGAAATCTTTCAACTGCCCCTTGTCCTGAGCTGTAGTCCTTTTGAGATTTTCCTTTGTAATTACATGACAGGCTCTGATCCTAATCTGAGAGGTATTGGCAGCCCTGCACTTTATGCAGAAAGCAACTCCATTCTGCAACCTCCCTAGCAGGCTGTGTGACTTTGGAGTAAACCCAGCACTGGAGCGGTTCTTTCCCCTCCCCTCTGACTCTAGTTCCAAGGCAAGTAAGTCATCAGAAAAGGCACACTTAAGCTAGAGCTCCTACAGAAAACCATGGTCATGCTTTCTGCAGTTTAAATAGGACAAGCCTCACTCTTCATTTACAGTCTTACAGGCAAATTTTTACACAGAACTAACAAAGTTAAAGAACTTTTACACTTTGCCATTCACGCGAGATGGAGCAGTAGCTATTAAGAACTCTCGAACCCACAAAAGTAATCTGACAGAGGTGAGCCTTAGACTACTGATTTTCCCTCCAGCAGAAAGTTCTAACAGCCTAAAGGTCAGCTCCACACAGGTGACCAGAGTCTTCAGCTATCTTGCCCCTACTTTAGGCAGTAGTTGATTCGGTGACTATCCTTTTTATCAGTAATAGAAAGAACTGGATATTCTTTTAGAAGTCCACTTGAAGATCCAATTTTATCAGACAGAAGTCAAACCTACTTAATTTCAACAATTCCATATTCAAAATACATTAAACAGCAATGTTCTCAAGATCATAAATCCACTTTTTAGAATAATCGGAAAGCTCTGAAGTATTACTGCTTCATTCAGCAAAGTTTGGCTACTAGAAATAACATCTACTCATTCAATTGCACATTTCACTCACCATCACACACACATACAGAGACAGAGAGAAATGTATATTTTTAATATAGTACAGATAAAATTTTAAATGCTGTCTAATTCTAAAGAGGACTCCAAATTTATTTTGGAGGGCACAACCTAGTACAAAATCAGTATATCAAAAGAAAAAAAAGTATATAATGCATTATTTCCCAATGAGAAGATGCATATTTGAGCCTATAACCCAAATGAGTGCAATATTATCAATGAAAACATTCTATTAATATGACATTTAAGAGCTCTTATTAATAGAAACACTTCTATGCATGTTGCATAGCACAGTATTACTCAGCTTCCCCATTCATGGGGCAAAATACCTGATATCCACATCTAAGAGGAGGAGAGATCTAATTTAGCTGAGATGGCTTCAGAAGATTCAGATCTTGATCAGCTGGACCCAGGGCAGAAATATCATGGTGGAATAGTACAACTGAGCAAAGTTGCTTAGTTCATGATAGCCAGGAGGTAAAGCAGGAGACCGGCACCACAGAGGAAGGTGTCAGGTACCAGCTGTAGACCTCCAAGTCCCACTTCCATGACCCACCCAGAAGTGTGCTTTCCAACACGCTGGGCAACTCGCAAGCCAGTCAAGTTGAGAATTCACCTTAACTACTCAATGCACTTTTGTCACTCAAATATGGTCCTTCCACTAGTGGCAACAGCATTTGAGAGCTTCTTAGAAATGCACTCTCAGTTCTCACTCCACCGAATCAGAATCTGCATTTTAATAAGATCTTAAGGTGACTCATAGACACTTTAAAGCTTGAGAAACACTTACATAGCCATTATGGAGCTGGTATTTTATATTGTATATGTTTTGCAATTTAATTCTCTGTAACAACACTATGATATAGATATCACTTTCATCATTACCATTTTATGGATGAAGAAACAAGACTCAGTAACAACTTTTTAAAGATCACATAAACAGGAAAGAATAGATTCAAACACAGGTCTCTCAGATACAGAGGTCCAATGTGTTTCTCCCTGCTCTCTTTAAGGCACTGTCATCCAGCACCTGTGGACAGGATTCCACAGTATGCAAAATTAGTGTACTTTGCTCATCAAAAGGTTCATGGTTTTCAACTGACTTTCAAAGGAATTTATGTCCATCAAATGTTTAATAGTAACTGTTAGAAATCTTTGTTGTAAATATGTATAGGTGCAAACAAACAGCTGAAAAGCAAAAAGCAAACACAGTCCTCAGAAAAATTTTAATATTAATACTTTAACTCACTTAATTAAAAAAAGGGAACTATAAGTTTAAAAAGTCACATTCTATGGAGTATTACTCTAAAAGAGAATTAGAGTCATCTGTTAGGAAAACAGGCAGATTTTTTAATCATAATGCTTAGTGAAATAAATCAGACACAGAAAGTTAAGTATCACATGGTTTCTGTAATATGAGACCCAAAATATAATTTAAGAACAAAATAAAAGAGACATGTTACAAAACAGGAAGGCAGACTCTAAAGATAGGAAGGGGACCCAGGGAAAGAGAGTGGGGAGGGACAAGTAGGGTAGAGGGAGTAAACATTATCAAGATACAATATGTATATATACCTATCCCCCCAAGATGTATGCACTTGTGATGTATCAGACAGATACCAATACAAATTTGAAAAAAGTCAAAGTTTAAACAGTAGTTTAAATGTATATATTTTCTTTTAAAAATCAGTGGCCATGAATTTTTCTCTCATGCTGATTTTAGATTGAGTGTAAATAAAAGAATTTAAATCAATGACACTTTATGCTAAATGCGTATTCTAACTGAAACTGAGCTCCTGACAGACATTCAAATGCGATATTCAAAAGCAAAGCTATTAGAATCTCATCTAATTCTGGGTTTGAATTCTAGGGCTACTTCTTACTGCATACATGATTTTGAGGAAGTCATGTGGTCTTCTAAGCAGTCATTTCCCATATGAAGAAGTGAACTAATATCTACATTTCTTGTTTTATTAATGTATGTAATGAGCCTAGTGAAGTGCCTACTTAGCAACTATTCCATGTTCTCAATTATTACAATTATTGCAGCTTGTTAATGATTACACAATTAAGAAATTTATTGGGGCTTTTCAGAGTCCAAGATACCTACTGATCAATTTTGTAATCTTTGTAAATGAAGACAGAGGCACTTAAAGAATGAAGTGTTGGCCTAAAAGCAAAAGTGAAAAAAGTGACATTCAAACTCCTTCTATTTAAATTTTTAGGATAAATTAATCCTTCTCACAGTATGGACTTCAGACATGCAGAATCACCTTTAGCAGCAACATGTTAGGAAACCTACTAAGCCAGAAATTCTGTGTACAGAACCAGAGGTCCATGTTATTTTCTAAATCTTCCAGTTGATTGTGATGCACCCTAAAATTTGAGATCCACTGGTGTAAATGAAAAGATGTTTTGAGCAATGACCACCTATGAAAATAAACACACTTCACCTGGTCTTTAGGGGCCCTAATGTTGTGGCTGAATCTTTTGTGATTTGTGAAAGATGTCATCCTAATGAGACTGACCCAAAAGGAAAGGCAGTGTGGGCTGAGGAGGCAGAGGAAATGCACATTTCCATAAATACACATTTCTAAACCTCTAAAGTTAGGGTGTAATCCCCTAGAAACTCCCCTGACCTTATTAAATGGAATTAACTTAATCACTCAAATTGCGTAATGCTGCAAATAGTTCCATCAAAATAACTTTTGGTGGCTTTTCACAAAAATAGATTTCTGAGCCTGTGATCCTAAGGCACGCTGGATCCTAAGGCAAGCAGTGAGTGCTAACTAACAAGCAAAGCAAGGGAGAGATGAGTACAGAGGGGAAAAGTCCTGACTCCAAAATGCAGCTGCCTGTGTTCCTCCCCTTCTTCACAGGTACAAACAGCTCCGAGACCCTGGGCCACACATGAACACACTGCCTCTCACTCCCATTATCAAGCCACACAGGGCCCATCTCACGTGGCCCTGACAATGAAAGGAATGCAGACATGTAGAACAGTGCCTGACACTGAGTATGCGCTCGATAAATATTCATTTTAAAAGACAGCATATGAAATAGGCCCATGAAGTGCTGGTTTCTTCTGTTTTTATCACTCTTATGAAGAATTCATTTCCCTCAACATGAAGCTTGTGCAAATGCCTTCCGTTTTGACACTCTGCATGACACCTACAACAAGATCATAATCCCCACGTGGTCACTGTTATTTAATGGTTCTGTGTACTTTTGCTAGGTTGTGTCAAGCAGGTTACTGATAGCCAGCAGGACAAGGTCCTTTCTGATGTGTCCTGGCATCTCCTACTGCTCCCCTGCTATGGGCCGCTTAGCACATAATAATCTGTACATGATACAATAGGAAGAATAAAAATTCAACTAAAAAAAAACAACTTTCAGACTTCATTTACTTAAAAGAGATAGCCACAAAATTGAAAATATATTCATGTGCTTAAGTATCACTGAACTTATTCCAAACTTATTATAAAAATGTATCTGTCCCTTTAGTAATTTCTATAATATCAACCATGACAACTAAACTCGGCAGTTACAAGGAAACAGAGTCAAGTCACCCTAAAACTCTTGTCAACAACCTGTTCCTCAATAACTGACAATCTGCTTATGGCAAAAAATATAAAGAATCATAAAGATTACAGCATCCAGCCTTTCTAAAATTCCTTTATAATGTCTTACTGATGCTCTAACAAAGATAAAAAGAAAGTTACTGCCTCAAATAAAACCTCAGCTTCAATTTACTGCCACATCTCCAGGCATGCCATATCAAACCTAACTATAAATAGCAAGATCCTCAAACTGCAAGTCCAGACTAATTCATAATTTATGTTTCCACATTCTTTTCTGTCCTGGAATTCTCCAGCCTGAAAGAAATACCATGCTGTTTTATAATTCTGGTTTAAAAAAAGTTGCTGAAAAATAGTCGCTGCAGATCCAGTGCAAGTGGGACATTGACCCATGGCCCGGCTGTGATGAGGTGATAGGATTGTCCTATTATCATCTCCAGAACACAATGAACTTCTCACCCACGTTTCCCTCCCTGTCTCATGCTGCTCGCTCGAGCTCCAAGTTTCTACAGACTCGTCACCAGGGAACTGTCCAACAGACTTTGGCAAAGGAATGGTTTCACCCTGGAAAGAAAAAGGCTAGAAGGATAGTAAAACAATAATCTTTGTTTGGATTCTAGCCATCTAATTAAAGTCAGGAAAGTATTGATTCTGTCTGGTTAGATTAACTTTATATACAGTCAAATTAAAGATTCAGATTAGCCAGTGTAGAAATCCTAAAATCCCCCTAAAGATATATCAAATGGCTGTTAGTAAAATTTCCCAAGTGAATCTGATTGCAGTTCAACTTGATTTGTTATTTTCTATTCTAACATAAAATATTTAGTACAAAAGGATAAGTTGAGGCAGTTCATAAAACACAAAGAGGCCACATGATATAGCAGAGAAAGCAAAATTACTCTCATTTTCATTAAGGGTATGTTATTATTCCAATGGTTTATAAAATATTCAAGAACAACATTTTAAATTAAATTGTTGGCATGTGTAATAATTTTTCACCTAACATCATACATTATAAATGCACTTGCATATATTAATATCCAGATATTTAAAAGTTCACTCATGGTGACAAGTATATAACATCTTGAATCCCAAGCTTGAATAACAGATATCCAGCTAGTGTGTTCCACATCTTTACTAAATGCTGAGCAAGAGGAAATGAACTAAATATTTGGATCTGAGCCTTAATAATTCTCAGTGTCAGGTCATAAATCTACTGACAGGAAAATATTGAATTCTAAAATCACTTCTCAAAGAATTTGCAGTCTTTTTTCAGATTATTTGTTAAATCACACCAATTTTGTTATCTCTGAGTCCGTGTGGAAGTGACTAAGTCAAAAAACAGAACACATCAAGTCACTCACTGACACATATGTACCAACTCTCTACTTGATTGCATTATTGATCCATCTTTTCATATAATTATCACTCAGCAATATCGAATGTTATTTTCTTGAAAACAGCTAAAACACACTTAAAATCAATGAGAGGAAACTCAAATTGTAAAGAAACACTGTTATTTATAAAACTGAACTAACAATCTCCAGAGGTATCCCAAAGAATAGGACACATTGCCTATTTTAAAAAAGATATGCCTTATGCTTAATAGTCCAAATCTCTGTGAACTGTAGGAAAACAAAGTTTTAACTCACACTTTTGGAGAACACAACAAATTTTCTCAACTTAGAAGTAAACACTCAAAGTACCTAATAACCTATTAAACTGTTAGCAAATTACATTTGTTGAATCCTTTAAAAGAGACCTCTTTAATCTTACAGAAGAAGATTGCATAGAGCAAGATATAAAGATCTCTTACCATGATTACTGTGTAGAAGTTAAAAATATCCATCTGAGAAAATTGAGATCAAGCAGCTTCCTGACACACACATGACCTAATTCAACAATCTGATTTCTGTCCCTGCTGAAGACTCAGAGTTAGGAAGTTTCTGCGATAAGTAAGAGACCACACAGAGGACTCAGAATTAGGCAATTTGCATGTAAAATATTCAGGTTACAAACAATTAGAAATGATCTAATGTCAACAGATGATATATTAAATTAGATTTTAAAAATACACACAATGAGATAATACTATGTAGATAAGAAAAAGCAGGAGGAGGCAGGAGATATTTCTGTATATGTAATAAACTGAAGAGTACTACAAGAAGACTAAAAGCAAGGCACACAATATGTGATACATTAATATTTGCTACACACACACAGCACAACATTCTGGAAGGCCACACAGGAAAATAGGACAGTGATCAATCATTTCTGGGGATAAAACAGAGACAACTACCAGGTATGGTGGTGTACAGCCATAGTTCCATCACTCAGGAGGCTGAGGCAGAAGGATTACTGAATTTGAGGCCAGCCTGGGCTTCATAGTGAGTTTAAGGCCAGACTGGACTATATAGTAAGACACTGTCTCCATACAAATATATATATATATATATATATATATATATATATATATATATATATATATGAGTCAGTGTGGAAGTTACTATATATATATATGTATGGAGAGAGAGACAGATAGAGAGAGAAAAAAAACAAAGGAAAAGGAGAGATACAGATTTTTCACTCCATGACTTACCTGCATGAATTTTTTATTTGTGATTCCAATGCATATTTTAAAATCATACTCAGTAGCACTAGAAGAAAAATGCCTGTGCACAAAAATATCCAGCCATGTTAGCAGTTCTTTACACCAGGCAGTGTGCCCTATGAGGAGGCAGAACAACAAGACTGCAATATCATTTTATCCTCTCCCCACTTAACACAAAGCTTCACATAAAAGGCATTTAGTTTTAGTGTGGGTATGCATCTTCTCCATCTATTGTTCCCTGAATTAACTAATTTCCTATGGTAAAGCCAAGAAGGTGGTTTGGTGGCAAAAACCATTTCCCCTCCTTATTAATTTCCATCAGTGTCTTTACAAAAATTTCCCAATATATGAACACATTCTGAGAGAGACAGAGAGAGAGAGACAGGGCTGGGGCAATGGGAAGACAGCTCAAAGTCAGTCCTCATCATCTCTAGATCCTTAAATTTTAAAAATCTGAAGTAGTCACCATATTGCTCCAAGATTGGGAGAAAAAGTCCCCATTTGGTATATCCTCTCTTCACAATCTGAAAATATTGAGTGGGCAAAACAAAAGATGGCTTTACTCAACAAAGACTTTGAAAGAAGTCTGCCAAATTTGAACCCCAATATATTAGTCATTATGTAAACTTTGGCAACTTATGTAGCTTCTCTGTGCCTTTTTCCTTATCTATAAGATGTGGACGATAAAATCTGTCTGATAGCACAAATTTTCATTCCTCAGTACCCGAGTATGAGTAATGAAAATTCTTGTTTGCAACTCTCAATTAGTATTTTTAATGTTAATTCATTAACAAAATGAATTATTAGATATCATATCAATGAATTATTAGATATCATAAAAGTTGATTTGTGACTTTTCCCATGCATATAAAATATATACACGGGGGAAAGTGTATGTGTACTGAGTCTCAATTTCTTGAAAGAGGTCATATTCAAAACATTAAAAAATTCTGCTATAGAGTCACTGTCTGGGAAAAATACAGTAATTAAATATAAAGTATAGTGTACTTATAAGATTGAAGCCCTGTAAGTATTAACTGCATAATCCTTGTTATAATAACACTAAATAACCAATTTTTGCCTATTCTCTATCATCTCTCTGAGAACTGAGAGGTAAACAAACAAAACCAATATATAAGTAATATGAGCAAAAAGTTATATTAAAATGTGAACCTCATTAAAGTTTAATTACATACAATATCTGTAGAACTGTTAATAGTTTATTGGAAAAGTTCTTTTAGAAATAAATTGGAAAGATAAAATATAATTGATTAATGGAACATGGGTAAGGGAAAGACATTTCTGTGTATGTAACCAATCTAGTAAGTGATGAACTCTGAGTGTGTGTGTGTGTGTGGGGGGATTATATAAATTCTTAAACCTCTACAGGAAATGTCAACTTCCCTTTCTCTACCTCTGTATTTACAAAGTAACAATTCTGCATGAGTTCTATGTCTGTTCTGCAGTAACCTATTGGAAGTGAAGGTCTAAATTAGTGTCTTAGGTACTTTTATCCCTGACAGTGACTGCTGCAGTATCTCCGAATCTAACTGTTAACTTGTGCACAGTGAAGACATCAAAACTTCAACATGAGTACATCAGGTAATTTTTATGGTTATGCTTCCTATCATAAATAGGAAAATAAACCTGGTATTATTCGTTGGGACATATATTTATTAAAACTTGAATACCACAATGCTGTTGCTGACTCACAGATTACTGCATGATCAAACTTTCAGGTCACACATATTGCTGGTATGATGGAAACACTGTAAGAGGCGCTATCACCTTCTAGACACTTTCTGGATCATCAACTTTGGAAGATCCACCAAAGAAAAATCTTCCCCAGTTGTTTTCGAAACTGTGTTTAGGCACAGAATCCAGTATAAAACTTTGTCATGTGCAGAAACAGAAAATCAAGACTCTTGTAATTGCAACAGGCATGCAGAGACTTAGAGACCAATCCTAGTCTTCCCCACCCTCCAAATTCTCCCTCCTTCCACATGGCAGAAATCAAAGGCCAGTAGGATGGTTCCAAAATCTAGCTGGACAGTGAAAAATGTTCAATGTGCATCAGAATGATCAGGAGCACTTAGTAAAACCCACATGGAACCAAGGATGGTGACTCATGCTTGTACTTCCAACACTCTGAGAGACTGAGGCAGGAGGATTGTAAGTTTGAAACCAGCCGGAGCAAACAGTGACTTAGCTAGACCTATCTCAAAAAATAAAAATAAAAATTTAAAGAGAATGGAGATATTACTCATTGTGAAGGCCCTAGGTTCAATCCCTTGTACTCCCTCCATCTGCAAAATGGTAAGTTTCTAACAATGTCTGGTTCACTACATGTCCATCTAGCAAGTTCAGGTCAACACTTTGATGATCTCTGCCCATTATGTTCCTTCAACACACTGGTTTCATATCAGCAATAAGAACCACCTGTATTTTATTTCCTTGAAACTAATTCAAAATATTTAAACTTTATTATTATTCTAAAAAATATAGACATTGAAGTAACTGGATTTGAAGACTTTTTTTTTCAATCAGGCGAGTTTTAATTCTAGTGATTTCAGTTCATTGGGAGCAAGCTCACCAGGACGAAATGGCTATGAAAAGTGCTATCACACCACGGATTTCTAAAAGTTCTTTATGTTCTGTGCTTACAGAACAATAAATGTTCCCTGTTTGGAAATAGTCCCCAAATGTTCCCTCTTGTTTTAAGTTGCATGAATTTTTAACATACACCACACACATATTGTAATCTACGACTGAATGGAGGTCTTTCTGTTCTCAGAAGAAAGGAAGGATGATATTTTTGGGTACAGTGAGGCTACCTTTACCATTCTTTTCTATGTCACAAAATACTGTGATAAAGTATTGCTCAACTCAGACTGAAACAATTTTCCCATCTGTCAAAATATTTTAAATAGTATCAAGCTGGTATTACTTTGTCAAAACATTCTATCAGAGACGGTATCTAAATTTAAACAAGCAGTTCCTCGAACTATGTAAGGTGAATAAACTGTCACTGACACAGTATATTTTTTAGAAACCTGCAAGGTCTCATTAGAAAGACCTGGAAGGAAGTGGACATTAAACCAAGTTATTCCCTTTCTTAGTATTTTCCCAAAAGAATTAAAAGCATTATACTATAGTGATATGCACACCCATGTTTATAGCAGCACAGTTTGTAAAAACTGAATTTCGGAAACAACCCAAATGCCCATCAACCAATAAACAGGTTAAAAAGGTGTGGTATTTTTATACAATGGAGTACTACTCAGACATAAAGGATAAATCTGAAACATTTATAACTAAATGGATGGACATACAGGTCATACTCTTACAGAAATAAATCAGACCTGTATGTGCAAATATCACATTGCCTCTCTAGTGTGAGAAATTGAAAGTGTAAATAAGAACCAAAATATGTAATATATATTATGAAATAGGAAGTAATTGTTCAAAGGGAAAGGAGAGCTGGGGGAAGTAAAAAGGAAAAGAAAAAAGTATTTTAAAAAAAGGATAAAATGGAAATATAGCTTTGTGAATAAGGAGGAGAAGAGGGGTTGAAGCGAAGGGAGGAGAATGGTAAAAAAGAGGAACTAAAACATATTGTATACAGGTACAGATTCTCTAAAATGAAGATGATCATTATGTATATCTAAATTATACCAATAAACTTGATTGTTATTTTTTTTAAACTGACTTCATAACCTATAAAGAAACCACATTTAGAAACTCTAGCTATTAAATTCTCTACCCTATTCCAGTAAAACTGAAAACCATGGCAACCTTCCCCATTAAGAAGGGTTCATTAGTGGGCCAGTGACCAAGGAGTGCAGGCATACGTGAATTTCCATGACAGCATGCTTGAGTCCAGCCTCTTCCACCCTGCTGAAGAACTTCTCTTATGGAAATCACGAGGCTCATTTGGAGATATGTAAAAGTTGCCTCCCTGCCCTGTCCTCATGGAAATTCATATGTGTACCTTCAAATATGAACTGAGCATACTCTGTGGAATGTGACATATTCTATGACCTCATAATGGGTGTCTCATAGGACTCTTTAACCCCTCTTTTGTTTTTTTGTCATGCAGAAACCCAGCAATGACTTGCTTCTGTCTCTATGCTTCCTGTTCTAAAGCCTCAGAGTCCGCACGGCAGGGACCACAACACCTTGCTGAATACAGTAAGGTTAGGTTAATAGCACTATTATCAATTATGGAATGATTAATACTTTCCAGGTACTTGTTAAGAGATACTAGAACTGCCTAAGATTATGAACTCCAAGGTCAGGTACTTTTGGAGCCTAAAACCTGTCCCTATCCTGAGTAACTCTAAACCTTTGAAAAAACTACTTCACAATCAGTATTCCTCAATGTCCCCATTCATAAAATCCAGATAATTTATCCTAACATAACTTGCCATTAAATGAGAGGGTATAGAAGGCACTTAGTGTAGTATCTGGTATATTGTAAATGCAGGCTGATAAACTCTTACATAATCCCATAATAGTACCATGTAACACATGAGGGCACTGAGATAAAGAGATTCAAATGTAATCAACTAATTGATAATGATGGGAAGTGCTCAGATCAACCAAATTCTATGGAGTCCTATATCAGTCAGACTTCAGGTTAAGCAGCTATAACAATGAAACCAAACAATGCAGTGGTTTAAACATAGAGAAGTTTATTTCTTGCTTTTACAATATCTCAAATTGGCAGGTCCTTTACCAATCATGATAATTTTCTCTTTGCTTCCCCGGTATCTCCCATAGTGCCACTATCAATTTGTGGTTAGAACTAGATTACAGCCATTTGAGGATCCCAAATGCAGGGGGCAGGGCACAGAGAGTAAATAATACCTTAAAACCCTGATGCACAAGTGACCCACACTGCTCACATTCTATTCATAAGAACTTAACCACATGGCCAATAATACCTGCAATAAGCACTGGACATATTAGTGCCTACTGGTTCACCATGAACTCTGCTGTGATCCTATTTCCATGAGGAAACAGGGAATGCATTTTGGTAGGCAGCTAACAATCTTCACCACAGACTTTGAAATTTATGCTTTCAACATAAAAAATGTATGATCTCATCCTGTAACTCCTTTGCCATCCTTGTACTAAGTTACTCTGCCATGTTATGGTGGAAATGAAGTTATCACACACTCGGTAATTACATCAACTAATGTTCTATCCTTTCTGCAAAAATTATCAATCTTTTAATGGATTCTTTCTGAATCCATTAAAAGGTTTAATGAGCTCATTGAAACCATATGTCTTTAGGAAAATCCATGAAAAGACCAACTGATAAAACCACACTTCATAGTATATATGCGAAAAATTAGGACCTGAAAGAAACAGCTACCTGATTGATCTTAACTATTATAAGCTAGTAACACAATCAGATGCAGAATCCTTAACAAATAACATAAACTAATATTTGTTGAATACCTACCATTGTTCTAAGTGCCTTAATTCATTCAGTCAAATGAAGTCTGAGCAATCTTTATTCCTCAAACACCATGACTTCTAGAAGGCTGATTTTTAGCTGTACATAATTATTTCATTTTACCTTTGGTACAGCTTACAAAGTAGACATTGTAGATGAAGAAACTGTGACTCATGAAGACAAAGTCAATTTGTCTTCTAGAAGTGCAGAATTTTTCATGGGCTGAGTGTACAGCTCAGAAGTAAAACATTTTGCCTAGCAGAACACGCAAGAGAGACAGAGACAGAGACAGACAGAGAGAGAAGGAAAGAAAAGAAAAGAAAGGAAGGAGAGAAGAAAGAAAATGAAAAAGAGAGAAAGACAGAAACAAAGAGAGAATGGGGGAGGGAGAGAGAGGCCAGAGGAGGAGAGGGCAGGAAAAGGAAAGCAAAGAAAAAGAAGAGAGAGAAACTTCATTGTGTTTCACTGCCATCTGATAAACTAAGCATTATAGATAAGAAAACAGATTCTAAAAAAAAAAGTCGGTTTGCAAATGTCACTCAACTAGTTAATGCTTATAGAAAAACTTAAGACTGATTCCCTTTTAGTGATGCTCCAAACCCTGGACTAAATCACACCAAGCACATTAACAGTTTCTTAATTAAAAGAAAATATGTAGCACACTCAATGTCATTATTTGAATTCTTTCTAATTTTCTGTCTAAAATGATACATAAAAACTACAGATGCCAAGTGAGTCCCCTATAAGTGTGCATATGGCCACATGTCACAAGTGGCAATTAAGTGTGTAAAGTCAGCAGCACTGACCCAAGAGTGCAGGCAAACAAGCAGACTAGGCTATTACTAACGCATGTATATTTCCTATCTAATTACTGTACAACTATGGCTCTTAAATTTCACTTCTTAAATTTCCACTTAAAGAAATCACTAACTGATGATGTGGCCTCTATTCTTAACACCTGAACCTTACAGATTAGAGAGGATAGCACATATGACTTCAAAAGCAGTAGTCTCAATGTTTACATCATTTAAATGAATTACTTATTTTGTCACATGAATATGCATACAAATGACTAAGTTCAAAGATTGATATGAGATCTATTTTCTTAAATACTGAATTTGGTGATGGTTGAGAGAGAATAGGAAAGCATACATGTTTTAGGACTTTATCAGGTGAGAACATCAAATAACAAGATCTTTTCCACTGCATTGTTCATTCACCCTTATTTTTACAAATTAGTAGCTGGTGAGGAAAAGAGAGGAGAAGGAGATGGAATTTCTCATTTGAAGGCAGATTTATTTTAATCTCTAGGTCTGTGAAGCATGTCACAAAAACTGATGCACATTTATTGTTGCACAGTTTATATATGCAAATTCATACATTCAAAGGCAATAGGAGGCAGACTTATGGTCTCCATTTCTGCATTTAAATACCTACTGGTAATATAAAAGAAAGTATTATGCTATTTGCTATCCCAATAGGATACTAAATGAAACCTAAATAAGTCTCTGGAATAAAATAGAGGATTAGATTACTTTATGCAAGAAAGAAATACATATAATGTGTCTAGGTTATTTTTTCTATAATTATTTTCAGCTTAAAAATAAGTCAACCTAATGTTCTATCATAAAATACAACTTCAGCTACTATGTTTAAATTAATTTGCCTTATGAGAGAATATAAACAGTCTATCTTCAAATCACCTAGGTAATAGCTAATGATATTGTGTCTTTAAAATACAATTCTGATGCTTACATTGAAAAGCAGTAAAGTTCCAAAGAAATGAACTAAATTGAGGGAATATTTTTTTAAAGCAATTTTATACAAAGTGAACATAAGGTCATCAAAATGTATGTGCAATAAACATTTTATTTAGAGAGTTGCAGTGTAGAAAATAGTGTTTTCTCCTAGCAAATAAAATTGTTTACATTTTTAACTTCAGTTTTAAAGAAAAGAGGTAATTTAACACTGCTAATTCTTTAACAGTATCTTTTTCAGTATGGTCTATGAAGAATAGTATAAGCTCCTTTTGTATTATTATTACATAGAATTCATGATTTCAAGGTTTTAAACAAATGTTTTATAGCCATTAATAAAATAATGTATTCCTGGAAAGAGTATTTTTGCCATTTACATATGTGAAATCATCTCTGTCTTCAAAATTTATGCAAAATTTCTTTACTAGCAAATATAAACAAGATGAGGCTCTGTTTTTAATATAATCTTTCTGTTTATTTGGAATAGTTCATGTTATATAGAGTTTAAGAATGTTAGCCTCATATTTAAGATATTTACTTATATTTATTTAGGCAGATATTTTCAAACTGAAAGATAAAATCATTAGAGTCTAGATGTGTAGCTTTCCTAACATATATAAGGCCATGTGTTCAATCACCAGCATCTCAAAAATCAATACTAAACATAAAAACATAAGAGATGAAACCTAAGTAAGTCTCCGGAATAAAACGGAGGATTAAATTACATTACAATAAATAAGTTTGTTCTTAGAGTGTGCCTTAAGTCTATTTTGATATAAAAATAACTTCTATTAACATATTGCTTTAGAATCTTCTCATTAAGTATATAGAGAATAGTTTATGTATGATTCAGTATTGTTTTAAGTGTCTTATATAACCCGCATTTGAAACATAGCTCACTGTGTTGCTTCATTAAGGCATTGCTACACCAAAGAAAACCTAATACTTATAAAAGAAAGCCCTTCACCATGAAACCAGTGAAAATTAGATCTTCCTCTGACATTCTTCAGGACAGTCAGCGTATCTGGAGAGAGGCTGCTCTGTGCGGAAAGGGGACTTCTGAGTTCCCAGGCAAGTGCCTTAATGTCTCTGGAGACATGAAGTATTGGTAAAAGTGAGATAATAAAAAATATCTTACTTGTCAAGAGACTCTCTTGAGAAGTCATCAAACTTTAACATCGGTGACTAAACATGCAGCTCCCTGTTGCCAAGAAGAAAGTGCTGACGAAGGTGAAGTGAACGGGAACCCTGTATGCTGCAGGTTGCACCTCCATGGCAGAGCACCAGAAAGGTGGTCCTTGGGAGTTTTCCTTTACTACCAGGCCAATCACTCTTCCCAACCCAGCTAGAGCTGTTCCTGCCTCTTTAAGCTGGCACCAAATTGTTTTTCTCACTGCCTTGAGCCTGTATTGACTACTGTATTGTAGTCAATGACTAAGTTCTCAACATAAACAAAACATGTTCTTTTCTCTTTTTTTTCTGATTGGATATATCAAACTATATTTCTATATATTCCAAAGAAAAGATCTGTAATGGTAGGGCAGACTAAGACTTCTATTAGTATGCAGAGAGTTAAACTACTGGAAAACTACACCAGTGCACCAATAGAATGTGATACTATTAAACACAGAAGTAAATTTGAAGCAGAAGTAGTTGAAAAAAATATGTCTTGAAATTCGATAGGGTCCATTATGCATCTTGCTGAGATTACTTGCCCCCCAATGCATTACCCAAAGGCAATTACAAAACTGAGGGAATATATTACATTGGCATTATCAGAACTTTTCTAAGTAGGTCAAATTTTGAAGCCAAAAAAAAAAAAATCTTCAAATCTTATGCAGTGTTACAAAAAATGAAAAATCTTAGAAGCTATACAGCCAAGGTGCTAATCACATTTTAAAATAAAACTTTTAAAAATCTTCCTCTTGCATAAACATTAAATGTACCACTTTAAAATGCAGAGTTATATACCTGAGGCTGTTCTTTTCTTTACTGTCATCTTAATTCAGTTTTCAAAACCAAATTTTAATTATACAAATATCTTTATTTATTGGGAAACCCTAGAATAGTTGGGCTCCAAAAAGAGTTTGAAACCTAACTCATCATTCAGAACCAAATAGATTCAATCCTGATTGTAAAAATACTTTTCTTTATACTTACTGAGTTTTCATTCATGGTGTTATTACAAGTCTGAAACAGTGTTTTTTAGCAAAATTTCACTTTTTAAACAGGTAAATTTATTTTAACAAGCCTATCATTTGTTTTTATAACTTTTTGGATGGCATATAAAATCTGTAGCAAATGCCTGGAATCTTCCTTGGTACCAAGATGATCACATAAAAACTGACTTTAAGACATAATAAATTCAAGAATGAATTAGTAAAAAAAAAAATGTTAATTGCTTTGAAAGAAAAAACTTGTTTTGAGAAAGTCATGTCAAATAAGAAAAGTGTAAAAAATTCAAATTTTCTATTTCTGATACCATGTTTCTAAAGGGTAGATAAATATGGATCAAACAACTTGTGAAAATAATAACATGTGACCGAATGTAGCTTGCATCTGCCAAGGTACCTGAATAGTCCACCATGAAGCACTACTTTAGGTTCCGGCAAAGACATGCCTAGGGAAGATGCCATCTGCAAATGAGTATGTTAGGCCAATAATAGGTATTGTGAATTACTGCTAATAACACAGGCTTGACACATTCGTAGTAACTAGCAGGCCTGAGAAAAGGGAATGCAGCACATAATGGCAACTGGGGTGTGGGAGAAGGAAGGACAGAAGGAAGCCCTGGTTGTAGGTTCTAATAGGTAGGAAAAAGGTTCATGTGGGTTAAAATAGGAAGAGTGCTTGAAGGCAGGGGAAATCTTTAATTTTACACATTAGATCAACTTCTTATTTTGAAAATTTGGGAGCAAAGAAGCAAAGAATAAGGAGAAGGGTGGTATTAAAAACATACTTTGAACTTTTTGTATTGCTCTTTGCTAACTTTAGGGTACTCCCAGAAGCAAACTTTGCTCGTGTCACATTTTTACTGAGCATTGATGATTCTTTTAATTCTTCTAATAATTAACCTCTTTTAGATCAAGATTAAACACTTGTTCCAAGCTTATTAAAAATTCCAAATCAAACCATAACATACTGATTATCACAAAAATCTAACCAAGGTTTAGACGTCCAAACACTGCAATAATGTATATTATAAAAACAAATAGAAGCAGCCTATAAATAGCAATAAACAGATGAACAACGTTAAAATAAAATAAGCAAAAAGCAATAGAAAAAGTTCAAAGTATGTTATTAATACCACCCGTACCTATAGACTCCCTACATTTCTCGTTTTTTTCCTCCTCAACTTGTATTCCTCAGGGAAGCCTTTCCAATGTCAATCTGTAGTCACTGCATCCCACTGAGAATCGCCCAGAAGGGGCCAACGCTTAGCTCTCCTGCTGTCCTTGGAAAGGTGGATCAAGATAGCAAGTATGGCTCTGCGATGTCCCTGAGGGAAGGTACAGCTTACCAAATCCATCTCAGGGATTCTTTTAATGAAACTCCCGCTCCATGACTCTGCTGGACACAGTGTGGTCCTGATATTCAACTCCTCTGTGTCCTCAGATGCAAACAGTCACACTATCTGTTTTTAGTACCACTGTCCCCAGAATTTATGCCAGGACTCTGAGCAGGCTGCATGCATCTCTCAGAGGCCCTGATTTTATTTGCTCCCACCTCCCTTTGCAATCTATCTTGCGGACACAGGCATTTTTAAAACTCTAATTTCAAACTGTGTTTGAAGATATGTATATACATAGTAGAGTTTTTAACGTAAATTAAAGAAACAGTAAACCAAAAATTCAAAATTATGTTTGCCTTTTTGTGGAGATTCATGTAAGAGGCTTTACTGATAATGGTTAAACTCAATTTTTTAATTAGGAGTATGAAGGAATTTATTAGAGCTATGCAAGCACACACAAGTTCATCTATCTATTAGATATATGAAGTGTTTTAGAATAAAGTGAACACAAAAGTTTTATTTGTTAGAGAAGAGAAATATTTTTACAGATTTTAAGAAAATGAATATAATACAATTAAAATTATTTCTGAATAGTAAAAGTTCCCTAATATACACTATAGCACAGGAACTATATACAAAAGTTTCAGTTCTGATGTAAGAAGTCTAATATCCATCGGGTGGAGCACTATCCTCTATTTATAACCATAAAGATAAATTCTGCAGAGGTATTCCACAAGCGTGCACATTATTTATTTGCTTCCTTCTACAAAGAAGTCTCAAGATGAAAACCAAATACAAAGATCACTTACTATAGAAATCTACAGGGAGATGACACACAAGACTGAAAGAGAGCCCCAGCCCCGCTCCCTTGCAGCAGATCGCTAATAAAGTCTACTATTGCCAAGGCCTCATGCAGGGCACCAAGCAGGTATATGTCACAGCTGGGTCAGAATTTCTCAACCTCACGTTTGCTGACACTTTGGATCACATGATTCTTGTTGTAAGAAGCTGGCCTGGGTACTGTAGGATGTTTAGCAGAATCCCTGGCCTTGATACCAGGAACATACCTGTCTCCCACTTGGGACAATCAAAGACATTCTCAGATATTGCCAATTGTGTTGTGGAGACAAAACTGTTCCTAGATGAGAACAACTGTACCTGGTGACTTGACCCTAGAAATAAACAAACAAACAAAAAGGGCTGGTTTCAAATGTTTTATTCTTTGGGGTAAATAAATTTGGACCAGCATAGTTTGCTATTGCCTCCTTGGATACTACACAGTTACATGGAAATAGAAATAAGATCATTTATGAATTTATTTCTACTTGAGAAAACAACATGGCTCTTTCCTCTTCATGTTTTCATTCAATTAGTCAATAATAAAATTTATTAGCCAGTATGTCAACACACAATAAAATTTTAAACTGCATTTTTGTTACGTATTATATGGCAATGTGGTCCATGTTACCAATTCTAGGACATCTTTTGATCATTCACGAGTTCTTCAGCATTGAATACAGACAGTCATTGCTTCCTCTTGAACATACTATCTTACTGTATCTTCCTTAAAACTTCCTAGTGTTCCTTTTCTCTAGTCACAAATCCTCTATCTCCTATCCTGGCTGCTTTTCCTCTATCCATTTTCTAAATTTTGGAATTCTTCAGGGTTGAGTGTGAGCCCCTAAGCTTTTCTCACATGATACCGTCTCCAGGGCGATCATATCCATGGCTGCTTCCCATACCACCTACAGGCCACCAGTTCCTGGCCTGATGTAGTTCCTTTCAGGTTTTGAAAGTGTTTCCTTTGAGACAACCAAACTCATTCTTCTGGTTTCGCTAATTTTTATATGTCACATCTCCCTAGTTGTGACATAGGACTATGAATGACACCTGGAAAATGTTACAGATTAGGATAGAAAAGGAGGATTTGGAAACATGAGGGCACTGGTTAACCAGGTAACTGAGGGGGTGATCAAGTCCATCAGAAGTCTCATTAGTGCACAAAAAAAGTAGACTTTGACAAATTCAATGACAGTTTCTTCTGTCTTGAACACAGATAAATTCCCAACCTCAAACCCTATCTATGAGTTAGAAAGGATACATTCTATGAAACAAAGGCCTTAGAGGGAAAAGAAAAGAAAAAACAAACAGACATGGTAGAATAATTCCAGAAAACAGTTGGCAGTCACTTTACCTTAAGAGCCTCTGATTTCTCAAAGGTCTAAGAATCCAAGGATGCTTTATAACAACAATGCTCCCTACTTCACTCCCTCTCCCACCAGCAGCTCCAACCTTTTTATCTCTCTCCTCAATAAAAAGAAAAACATGACTTCAGTGGTCTCATAGGTATGGCTTGCCCAATTCTCTCAATATGACAAAAGTAGTGTAGGCAATGAAGAAAAAATAAAGTAAAAACAGAAGACTGCAGATCACCTGGTAAAAGACAAGTCAATCATTTTACAGCTGTTTGCATTTTTCAGCTGCCAACTTCAGACAATATCCCCTTTACAGAAGGAAAGATCTTTAAAAGCACCACTATTCTGTTGGAGGGGAAAAAAATTCTCCAAAGTTGTGAAATTAACCTCTCCCTTCATTCACACATTCAGTTCTATTTTTGCAGTTGCACCAGCAATGTAAAAGAAAAGGCAATGAAAGTCAATTCCAGGTTTCTAAAATGTCTGACTGTGCATGTCCCAGTTCTCTTCAGCACCTCCCTGAAGATCCAGCCAATTTTTATTTCTGCAGTGCATCAGTGTTTATCATTTGTTTTACAACAGCACTGCATGTTCTCAAAAAATGACTTAGATAAATTTTGCCCATCTACAACAATCCAAGAGAGGGAAATGGCCTTAAAAATAAGGTCTACCATGGAGGCATGCTTAATGTACTAAAAGAGCACTTCTTTTTTTCTCCTTGTTCTTCCCTCTCAGCTCACTATTTACTTCACTACTCCACTCCCACCAGCCTCTGGATTTGTCAAGAGTATGACAGATTTCCAGACATTATGAAAATTCACTTTGGCAAAACTAGACAAAAGCTTTCCACACACTTTGAGGGAATACTGATAACTTTCCCCTTTGTGAAGGCTGAGTGCAAAACCATGGATGCCTTTTGATTGCGCATGTTGGAAAGTACCTATTTCCTGTTAGACAGATGCGCCAAGAAGTCACTGAGTCCAACAGACTTGCAACAAATTCTGGCCGTGTCACGTTAGCTGGGCAATCAAAGGCAAGTTGTCAAGCCTGTCTGTCTTCAGTTTTCTTATTTATAAAATAAGATAGTAGCAATAAGTATCACAGAGATACTGGGAAGATTAAACAAGAATGCCAGGCAGTGCAATGCCAGGAGCCAGTGAATACTCAATAAGGGCAAGTATTACAGTTTGGTTAGTAACATAGAGAAGTAACAGAGCAGGGAATACTCTCACCTCTCCATTATTTGCCAGCCTAAGAAATCCACTATTTTCATTATTAGGGAAAAAAAGTTATCTGCAAAGCTTGGAGCTTAGGAGATCTCTAGAGAGAAAAGGTCAGGAGCTGCCAGGAGAGCAACCTCTCGGGTCCAGTGGCACTGACTACGCTTGGGTGCAATAGCTCCTCACAGGGTGTAAGGAAGTATAAGCCTCACATCTGCTCTCCTGCCTTTTTGGACAAATCTCTACTCTCCTCAAAGGGAGAGGGTGGATAAGGTGTGCTCTGCCAGAGAGAAGTCATTCATTGCTGGGGGAGGAGCCAAAGTAGGGAGTGTTCAGGAGCCCAGGATAACCTAGAGACCTACAATTTACTCAGTGTCACACTGTCAAACAACCAGAAAACAGGCACTGGTCAGAAAGAATCCAAGTGTGCTCAGACATGACATCAGGTTTTCTGTTTGAACAATTCTTAACCCACCATCAATAACTGAAGCCAACAATTGTGGGGCTGACACACAGTGAGCACCCCCTATGTTCCCAGTGGTCTTCCAGTTCCTCCTCTGCACTGATGCATTATCCTTCAGTACCATCTCCATTCTCAGGTGAAGAGACTGAGTCACAAAACAGTAAAGAAACTTCCTCAAGGACCATTGTATTGTGATGGGAGCAAAATTTGAGCCCAAACATCCTAGCCCTGGAATCCGAGATCTTAAATTCATATCCCCTGTTCTTGCTGGGGGGAGGGGCCTGGAAACTCTTGTTTTTATAAGGTTCACAATTTAACATTTTCTACTAATATTTCTCTAAAACTTAAATGACTGAACTGGTGTGACCCTTCTGGAGATTTTAGTGCTCTTCCATTTCACATTCACAATGGGCACATGTCAAAATACGGTAATTCAATGACACTGAAAGGAGGGGTGCAACACAGAGCTGTGGATAAAGCCGCGTGGGCCCTGAGTCACAATTCTGGAGGCTGTGTGAAAGGTGGAGGAGAATCTATACACTATTTCCATTACTTTTGTTTGTGCTTCAAATTTTCCATAGTAACAAAAATGTAAAGCAATAAAAATTTTCAACCACAAGGAAGATAACTGAAGACCCTCAGTTGGTTCAGGGTCCAAAGGAACACTCAAGTTTGGTAAAGAGTGCCTCTACAGCACCAAATTTCAAGAGCTGAGAGAACAGAAACTTATTAGTAAAAAATTTTACTCATTCCTGAATCCTTCCCCCACCAAAAAAATATTTTCATCTTTCTTTGGAATAATACAGACATTTCCAGAGTTTAAATTTCTGCTCACTGAAATTTTTGGTCTTTTTATTACTACTGCTGCTGACTGAAAAACCTTTTCTTTGCCTCTCCATAACAACTTTATCTTTTCATGGCCCCCACCTTATGAGAAAGATTATTTGCATAGTTGAACTTAAAAAAACAACCACCCCAATCTCCTTTTCACAGTTCTCTTAAGAGCTTAAAAGAAAGAAACTTACCCATTCTGTTATGTATTCCCTTCCTTGCCAAAGTGTGCTGTGGTTTCGAAAACTAGCCCAGTCCTTCTGAACTTTTCTGTATCCGTTATAAAATTAAAAGGCCACAAGGAAGGGAAGTGGTTAGTCAACTTGCTAATTTTATCAGTCCCTCCCACTGGTTAAATAGTACCTGATGCTACTGACACAAAATCAATTTTCCAGCTCATTTCCTTGCTACAGCACAATTTTATAAAGATACTATAACTAAGAGGCAAAAAAAAAAAGGAGGGGGGAAATGCCTATATCTAGCTTTTAGGCATGAGACAGTTAATGAATGAGCAACTTATTACTATTAATAAGAAGCCTAATGCACTACAGAAGCCAGTGATTCAAAAAAAAAAATGAGGAGGAGGAAGAGGAGGAGAGAGAATGTCTGTCAGTTCCACACTCTAAGCACTCAGTTTGGGTGGGAAAGGGAGTGATTTTTAATGCAATCAGAGTATGTGTGGGAAGTGGCTGGTGTTTCATTTGTTGATAAATTATTCTGCCCTGGAAAGGAGCCAGTTTACTGGATATAGAAACTTCCACAACTTGGGGCTCTGGCTCACGCCACTGTCTTCCTTTACAGCTTAGTAATTGAAACACAGGACAAAGAAACAAATACGTGTGTCTGGAAAATTAATTATTCCCTGAAGAAGCAGCTATGAACTATGTCCTAGATGTAAAGCTCTGTAGCAAATGACAAGAAAATACAGAGCCAGAGACAGATTTCAATGAAAGAAAATGCATTTGATGTTTCCATCCAACTCTGAAAGATTGCAACATATAGAAAACTTTGTCACCCCATAATGCCAGACCAGGCAATTTGCTGAGCTACTTAAATGGGTGACATCTGAGTTAAATCCCTCACCCTCACTTTGAAGTGTACTTCCCACCATATCTGAGGATTATGGAATTAGAAATAGAATGTCTGAAAACCAAATCATTTTGAAGGTTCATTAACCCTTGCTTTTGATTGACTAAGGAAATGTTCCTCCAGAGAAATTCTGATAGTTACATTGTATTCATATGTGGTAATGGTTTCTCAGAAAGAGTTAAATTTAGTAAGCTAAAGCAAGCTAAGGAAACTAGCAATTCTCTCCTGTCAACCCTCCTTTTTTAGTATTCCCCCAACTCAGAAGACTTACCTAACGAAAAAGGAAAGAAAAAACTCCAAAGAGTGATTGCATTCATTTTTCATCTCCATGGGTCTGTTTTCTAATTAGATTTAAGAAAATGCATTATACTGAAGTGAAATATAAACAACACCTAGCTCTGAGATCCCACCCATTATTTCTCCCAAGGACCAACAAATGCACAGTGCTAAGCATGTGTGCATTTGGCTGAGTTCAAGATGAGAACAAATTCCTGAATCCAACAATTCACAAATGTGTTCCTGTGACTTTAATTTCTCTCTTATATCTGTACACTTTTGTATCTTCAGGAAAGGAAGAAAAGAAGGAAAGGTGAAGGAAAACAGAGAGATGAGACCTTGCCCTCCCCATCCTCTCTAACTCTTCACAGACTTACCAAACTTCCAGGCTCACTGGCACCTCCTCAGACTTTTCCAGAAGTTTTCCCTCCCTCCATGAGGGCTCTTTGCTCCCGACTGAAATCCTGCAGTACACTTCACCATGCCCTCAGTCTAGCCATTAATTATTTCAAAGACATCTTTCCAGAGAACTGAAAGCCTTAGGACTTTCGTCTGTCCTTGATGCATACCTAGAACATTAAACTGTCCAAGCACGAAACCCCATTTTTGAAATAAATGTTTTGTGAGGATTCTTAAACTCACCTAAAATGAAATTCTGATTATATAACCAAATACTTACACAGTAGACTGCTAAAAAATCAATAAAATCTTCCCAGGAATCAGTATTTATACCTTTAATAAATCTTATGGTTCTTGTCTCACTATCAGTGCATAAGTCTGAATTAAAAAGAGGTAAGAAGCCAGTCTTCACAAGAAGGGTAAGAAAGTCAAAGAAAACCCATACTGGGTATAGTGGCACACACCTTTCATGCTAACCCTCTGGGAGGCTGAGGCAGGAAAACTGCAAATTCAAGCCCAACCTGAGAAACAGTAACTTAATGAAATCCTATCTGGTTTTTGTTTGGTTTTTTTTTTGTTTGTTTGTTTTTTGTGTGTGGGGGACAAACTCACAACTGCACTTGCAGGGTAGGCACTTATGCCGCTGAGCTAAATGCCCAACCCCTGAAATCCAATCTAAAAAAAAAAAAAAAAAGAAAAGAAAACAAAAAAACACTTTTAAAAAGAGCTGAAGATACAGTTTAGTGTAAAGACCTTGGGTTTAGTCCTTAGTACCATATACACACAGGATAATGACTGGAAGTACCAAAAAACCTGGGTGGTTGAGTGAACATTGGGTTAGAAATCTAATATTAGAAAAAGAAAATAAAACAGAGTTATAGGAACATGATAAAAATAAAAGAACAAAATTAGCTGAAGTCCAGATAATGTACCAAGGCAAATTACAGAATATAAAAGAGAATATGAAGAGTGATTAATATTCCCTCTAGGATATGAGAATTGTTCCTTAGTCCTAAAAGATTTTAAGGAAGACTCGATTTTCTTTTTTCTATACTGAACAAGGCATTCTGAAAAAGCAGTGTTGTGGTTGTCCAAATGATGAACAATTCATAGTAAACCTGCACATAAACAAAGAAAGTCCTACTTGAAATGGTATAGTAGCCACAGTCCCAAGAAATTCAGTGTCCACTAAAACTTGAATTATAGCAGTTTCTAATGTGCAACAGACTTTGCTGCTTGGCTTAAATAATAATAAACAGATGTTTGACCTGTGTGAGTGTCCCAAAGGCCATCTCAGAATGCAAGACATAGAAAGAGCTCCTGCAGGAACATGTCCACTTGCATGACAGGTCCACTCAGTTTCTTGAGCCCAGCCCTGCCCTCCAATCATCACAGCATCCAGAAATCAACAAAATATCCCACAGTGGTCATTGCTGTCTTGGGAAAATGAGTGCAAATCCCCACCCTAGAAAACTCAGGGACTGGAGGGTCATGCAGGTATGAAGCGTGGAGCAGAGAAGGGAAGGACTGTGTAGAAAGCAGGAAGAATGCTCCAAACAAGACAGGCAGCCACACTTGAGGCCAAGCAGGACCATACCCACCCTTCCCAGCATCACAGAACTTCCCACATTTTTTTTCCACTACTAGAGATTGAACGTAGGGCCTTCACATTGAGTTACATCCTCAGTCCTTTTCTATTTTGATACAGATCTCAACTCATTTGGTAAGTTGCCCCATATTGGGCTTGAACTTGTCATCTTCCTGCCTCAGCTTCCCAGAGAGCTGAGATTGTAGGTGTGCAGCACTGTACGCCTCATGCTTACAAGACAAAGTAGACAGCTGAGTCTTTATGTAAGGTCTGCTTTATACTTAAAATCTTAACAAACATTTTTCAGATGTTACAAAATTTGTCCTCAGGCTGACATACTCTCTATGTGACGTTCAACTAAAAACCTTAATGACATTTATAAAATATGTAAGGTCAAAGACATAGGACTTAGTGTAACAAACAGATGACCAAGCACTTTGACCCCTTTTTCAAAAATAATTATGTGTGAATTGTATAAAATGGACCTCAGAGTACTCAGTAGCACAGGAAATCTCTACTAAGATGTCAGGCTTTTTTTTTTTTCATATTCCTTTTTACTCTTCTGTATATTCTAATATATCTAAAATGAATATATAAGGTTTTACATTAAGAAATAAGCCACAGAGAGTAAATTTTAGCTTTTAAAATGATGGAAAGCTCTTGGAGCACATTCAGAAAGGATCAGCGTTAAAATGGACAAACAAATGAAATTCCTCCCAAATACTGTTACACTCTATTTCAAGCACTGGTTAAAAACTAGGTGTAAAAGTTAAAGCTAGCTGCAAATCAAAAATGGAATGTGCCAAAGTAATAAGATTCATTATTTTATGTTACACGTATTGCATCAATATTTTATCTCCTTTATCAGGTAACCAGAGCCCACATAGACAAATCTGAGTACATATCACAGAAAGCACTCCTATAATTGTGTATTAATTTAAAAGGACCTAGGTCTTTAAAAGGGTTAAATAAAATTCCCCATGACACTAACAATAATAATAATAATAAAGTTAACCTTAAAGAGAAGGTATTTTAGCAATTTTACTACTTTTTCCCTATTTGCAAAATTAATATTAGAAGCTGAGTCATGTTTGAGTTTGGAAAAATTTTATTAACTTTCTCTAAGGCTTAGAAAATACATTGTAAAACTTCATTTCCACTGCAGTCTTATCCTTCATTCTGCTGGATCTTGCACCATACCATATTCCCCTAAAAACTTCTTTATCTCAACTTATAAATATTTAATTAGAAATGTTTCAAAGTTGCTCATCCTAAGTACCAAACGTGACATCTTGAAAAATAAGCTTATACCTTGAGAAATAATACATGCTAAGCATATTTAAAATATACAACCACATATATTCCAAATTATATAACTACTATTGATTTTTTTGTGTGTGTGTGGTTTACAAATATGCACCAGCAGACTACAAAAAAGGACTTTGAGAACCATGGTAATTGCTATGGAAACAATGATGTACTTTCTGGAGTAACTGATTTTATTGTTTTTCTTACTGAGAACCATCATGCATGGTGCTTATCTTGAAAGGAAATTCACCACTTCTCCTGTCTTAAGTTACATGCTGACTACAGCTTGAGTCTTTAAATATGTTTTCAAATTTATCCATTTCAATTCTGCAGAATCAGAAGATTATTCATTTTGTGAATTAAATCTTCCCTTCAGTTGTATCTTTCAATTTTGATTACAAAAGCAGATGTTTGTAGGTTTGAAAGTTGCAACTTCAACATTGTTGGGAAAAGCAGGGTAAACAAAATTACCAACTGCTCTGCATATGTGGAGATAAGAAAATCTCACAAGCATTAGCATTATGATGCACATCCTTCTTAGGAAAGCATTCCAAATTTGTTTCTTTACAAGGCTGTAAGCATTTGACTGAACTGTCTTGTAAGTTGATTATTTTTTGTCAAGTTTGCTTATTGACATATATTTAAATTTTTTTAAAAAAGCTATCATTGTAATACAGTATCTGCAATAATCCACTAAAAAGAAAGAACATATGTGTGTGCATGTGTGTATTCCCTAGTAAATGTAGCATGTAATATTCAAATCTGCTGGTAATTAAATAAATGCAAATTATGAAAGGTTAACATTTTATGTATCAGTTGATGGTAAAATGCTGATGACAGGCATATGATGTGAAAAGCACTGATGACAGGAGTGTAAATAGGAGTGTAAATTGGTACACCTTTCAGGGAGGATTTATCACAGTATATCGAGAATCACACTCTTTCAGAGTGATTCTTTATGTAGAAATCATTTGTAAAGAAAAACATCATTATGTGAAGGATGATATATGTAAATGAATATTGAACATATTGTTATGTCAAAATGTCATGGAATAATTGCCAATAATGTACTCATATATACCAAATATAAGGGCAATAATAGAACAAATATGGTATAATTATACAATGGGTTATCATATAAACTTCTACATATCATGACATTAAAAATATTTAATGACACAAAAATATTCACAATTCAATGTTCAGTAAGTTACAAAAATATGTATTATAATCAAACCTTAGAATACAAATATACATGTTTTTATACTCATGATTCACACATAAAATTTCTCCACATATTCAATAGGAAACTGACCAAAAGAAAATCCCAGAATGTGAAGGGTGTTCTGGTTTCAAGGATTTTACTTGTTGTTTAATTCTATTTGGTGGATTTCTGTTTTTATCTTGATAATGAAGCCTGCCTAGCAATCTAGACAATTTAGAGCAAAATCAATTTCATGTTAATATAGAAATTATTATCAGCTAGTCAACTTTTTGGTTACTCCATATAATTCTATTACTTTTTAAAAATGTGCTAAAAAATCACGTCCACCTTATTGCAAATGAAAGAGAAACACTTGAGAATCAATAATGATGAGTATTGGACAAATTGAATCAAGAAGGAAACCATCAGTCCCCATAATACAAGAAACCTGACAAACTTTAATTAATTTAGTTATCACAACAATCTTGAGGGTTAAGACTTTTTACATCTGTTCTAGAGATGAGCAGATTGCTCTACACTAAGATTAGGCACATTGATCAGAATGTTTGGTGAACAGAAGACTAGAATGCTGACCACAAAAGCAGTATCTAACACTACACAAAGATGTTTCTTTTAGAATTCATATTGTTCACCTGTAGTAATCTTAAAATTACAGATATGTTAAACAACAAAAACCTAGAAAATCATAAGCCTCTCTTCTCTTTCTTGGTTACTATGGTAGAAGATAGGAAAGGTGTTATAACAAAACAGGGGGAAAAAAGTACACAGTAAGTAGCTGAGTCTGTGTTATCTGCACCAAAAGTCAGGAAGGACATAAGCTTTGAACTTAATCTGAAGAAGTACCAGACTTTCAGCTACTCACCATGTGCCCAGGGTTCAATGAAAACAAAAATTATGTGAGAATGTGTGTGCAATCACATGTGTGCCTGTGTTTCAACTGGCATCTTATAAGATATTTACAAATAAAAAATATGAATTGTTCATACTGATTTTATATGGAAAATTTTAATTGTTATACAAAAAAGATTATAGAATTGAAAAAGACAAGAAACTATATAAAATGAAGCATTAAAATTGGCTCATAATCATTTACTACAAAAGAACTCCACTAACAATTTGGTACCTCCCAAATTGATTGATTGACTGAATACCAAACATCCAAGAAATCATAATAGTATTTAAGAAAATGCAAACTGTATAAATTGTCCAGGTTGTAGAGCACATGATCGATCTAACTCCTATAGTGAGATTCTTTCTACCTCCTTCATTCTGTTGGAGGTAAGGGTTATAATTATAGCTTTTATTTCTCAAATATAGTTTTATTTCTCTATAGTTTAATTTCTCAAAATTAAGGTGTCTTGGGTACCATTTCTGAATTTTCTTGAAAAATATCCACCATATACTACCACTTACTAACTACAGAGTCATGGGGTATTATTAAACTCTCTGGTTTTTCTCACTTATAAAATGGGCTTATAATACCTAATCCATTGGATTGCTGTGAACATCAAATAAGGTTAACTTATATAAAGAGTAACTAGCATATTGTAAAATGATCGAGCATTGGTGAATATGATTATTATAACTCATAAGATGCAGTTTTAAATAGTGTGCTCTTCATAGTACAAAGACATCTGATATTCCCATGTGTGTTTCTAGGTTTGTGTTTCTGTGTCTGTGTGTGTTTTTGAGTGTATGTATGCATATGTGTGTTTCTTTCAATACCTTTCTATGGTCGCTGTGCATTTATTCTGGCCCTTTTTCTAAAAGCCTACTATATGGTTTTTAAAATCCTTTTAAGATCCATAATCCTATTGAATCAGGAATAAAACATGTACTTAGTTCCAGGCAAACAATTGTTCAACAGAAGCCCCTTCAATTTTTAATTACTCCTTCTTCCCTCTCCAAGCTCACTGGTATTCTCTGATTTTTTTTAATCTTGAAAGCTAGTTAGAGTACATTATTTATGTCATATTCAACAGGGAGAAAAAAGAAGAAAAAGGATTTTATTCAGGACACTAACGTTAACCTTGAAATGTTATTTTCTGAACATTTGTTCTGCTCACTGAGCAAATTTTAGTCTTCAAGTCAGATGTCTAAATACAGTGCTTGAGCTCTGCTTAAAGGCTAAAAATGCAGACTTCTGCACAAGGTGATGGTTACAAAGGAAGGTGTTTAGAATATGGTTCAACAGAAGCTAAGTTAATTGAGCATTAGCTATATATTTCAGCCAGAAGAATTCCTCATCCACACTGAAGCTCGGTAGTCAATTCTTAGGCCATTAGTCCCTGAGGTGAATTTTACTTGAAAAGAGAATCAATTAAGGAAGTAGTTTCCTGAAATGCTTCACCAGATCCTCCATTTTGATCATTTGAAGACTAAATGTTAGAGAATCCTTTGTCAACCAGTCTGTCTTAAAGAGAGTACCTACAAAGCAGGCTTCACCAAGTACAGGGAGTCTAAACAGGAGAGCTGGCTACAAAGCCCAAGCAGTATTTTCTTCCACTTGAGAATGTCTATGAATAGAAATCAAAGAATAGTTTTGATGCTCAATAAATCCAAATACAATAAGACCATCATATAGAAAAGCTATCATCCTCCAGGAAACATACACTATTGCTTGGCCCTGTGTGGGAGCCATTCACCAAGTACCTTACACAAATTAGCACAGCTTCCAAAAGTGCCAAGGAGGCAGCCATGGGAACAATAAAATAAAACCACCTTATGGTACATGATCTGGACTCTTGCTTCCATGTGACATATGAGGTTCATCTAATGTTTAAAATTTTTAAACTAGAAATTCCATCTGATCCAGCTATTCTAGGTAGCTCCCCAAAAGAGTTTAAGGCATCATATTACAGTGATCATGCATTCCTGTGTTATAGCAGCACAATCCTAATAGCTAAATCTTGGAAGCAGCCTAGTTGTCCATTCATGTATGAACAGATAAAGAAACTGTAACATTTGTATATAAAGATAAGAAAGGATAAACACGAGTCATTTGTAAAAAAATGAATGTATCTTGAGACCATAATTTTAAGTGAAATAAATCAGACACACAAGCTTAAATACTGCATGGTTTCTTTTACATTAGAAACCCAAAATATAACTGAAGAGTAAAATGAAAGTTAGGTAATAAGAAGCAGGAAGATCTTTTTCAAATAGGAAGGTGATCAACATACAGAGGGAGATGGAGAGAGGAGATGGGATGAAAAAAATAATTGAGATCCATTATGAGCATGCACCAAGTCCACACAAGGAGTGTGATCGTTACATACTGCAAACATGTACCCAAAAAATAAATAAATAAAAGGTTTAAAAACCACGTTACTTAAACAGCCACTTGTCCCTATTTCTAGTCTTTCATAAAATGTTCACATGACAGCTATTAAGAATTAATTGCATGTAATTTAGGATTAAAACAAAAATACATACAATTTTATTCATTTTAAGAATTTGGAAAGCACAACACTGGGTAAAGAAAAAGAGATAGCATACATAATAAAAATCTTTTTTGGGGGGGCAGGGAGTATTGGGGAATCAAACTCACAACATTTCACTTGCCAGACCAGTGCTTAAACTACTGAGCTAAATCCCAGGCCCCCCATAATAAAAATCTTGATTTTTTTTTTCTTCAGTAGAGTGCCTAAATAAAATGACTGAATGTGAGAAGTAATAACAATATTAGAAGACCTCAATAGTTGCTTTATTATCCAAATATCCCCTTTAAATACTTATTTAAATAAGTTTCATGCACTTACCCTTCCCTCCTAAGTAGTATAATTCCAAAGTACAGAAACATAACTGACAGAACTAGGTCCTTCATAAATATTTGCTGAGTGGATGAATATATTTTCACTTCCTTTTCATTTGTTTTTTTAACTTTTTGATTGTTTTTAAGGGTAATTCAAAATTATTTTCTTAAATTCCTAAGAATTCCCCTTTCAACATGCAGAATTCCCCCTTCAGCACTACAGGAGGTAAGTGAAAAAAATGAAGAACAACTCCTGAATAAAGCATTTATGGAAAACTAATATTTGGGATCAGGGATGTAGCTCAGTGACACAGCACCTGCCTGACAAACACAGGGTCCTAAGTTTGATCCCCAGCAACAAAAAATAAAATAAAATACTATTTGACCACATAGTATGTGAGTTAGCCCATTGTGAAAATAGTTTCAATTAAACATTTTTCCTTATTAAATGGGTAAATGCAAATGCACATACATATTACAAATGTTTTGATAGATTTGCACATAATCCTCACCATGAAGTCACTGTGAGGAAAGGTCAGACTAGGAAAATTTCCTTAACCATTTCATTTATTATTCCATAACAGTGAAGATTGCCAGTACATTTACAATTTAGCACTAACAAGGGTAATGGTGGTGTAAATGCTCAATAGCAGTCAGATAAAGGAACATAACAAAACGTGTGTGTGCGCGCGCATGTGTGAGTTCTCTGATTTAATAAAATGTAGTTTTCTACATTTATACATATTTGTAAATATGCTTTTACGGTGTATTACAGTAGAGTTTAGTCATGATTATTTTCATGATGAAGTTTCATGCATACCTGATTGGCGTACCACATCTTTCCATTTTATATCTAAAATGACCTAATGTTTACACATCTATGATACTAAGTTTCCACATTCTGAATTTAAGAATGGAGCACCTACTTCCATAACAGAGAAATCTCTTCTTATGGGATTAAATGTTCAATAAGAAAAAAAATCATTTTCCTTTCTTGAATTACTAAACATTTCTTCTTACCTTTCAAAGTGACCTTTTAAAATCAAATGTGAAATGCATAAAAGATTATGTCTCACTTCATATGCACATATTCACAGTGTCCTGAGGCATTTATTTCAGCATGGAAAATTCCTGATGTTTTAAAACCAATTTAGAACCAAAACATGCTGAAGAAATAACTGCATCTTATAGAATTTTAAATACTTTTCTTTTACCATATTACATAAAAGGCAGGTCTAAATTTAGACCTATGTAGATAAACATGCCGATCCCTGAAAAACCCTTGACCACAGAAGTTCTAGGGAAAAGTCTGTCTTATATTAAACACCAGACACCATTTCCTTGTTTTGAATTATTGGTGCTGCTGTGGCAACAGCACAATAAAGAACTCTGTTGCACTCTCAGCAGAGCTATTTATATTATTTAACCTCTTCCCAGGGAGTTCCTCCTCTACCAAGTTCTTCCATTATTTTAATAAAGAAGTCCATTCAAAGGTTTAAAAAAATGCTTTAAATGTGAGAAAAACAAAGCTTACCTCTGAACTGTTCAGCAAAATTCTGGACCTGAGGCTAACCTCCTGCAGTGTTTAAGTAATGGAATACCCATTTTACAGATCCTGGGATTCTGAAATGAAAGACTAGTTTCTTGCAACTGAAAGCAGGAGTCATAGGTGATTTTTAAAATGCTCTGAACATTTACCAAGATATTCAGAAAGGGGAACAGCTAGATAAGAAATGATTAAAATACTTCAAAGGGTAAGCAGTTTCCACAAAAGTTCAAGATGGCGCTCCTTCCTGATGTTGCTGTGGCTAGTGGAAGGAAGAAACGGAAGTCAGTATGGAAGGTAGCAAGCACAGTCTTGTAGACATAAAAGGATTAACATTCATTCGTTGCATAAAATCTTTCATAACAATTTCTACAACAGTGAAACTAACCAAGGGAAAAGATGGATCTATTTGGTTTAAGCTGTTAACATGTTAATTAACTTTAGCTATGAAGCATTTCCTATTAATCAGTAAATTGGATAATCATTTAGTTGGCTCAGTGCTAAGACATTTTAATAAAATCATTTGAACATGGTAGCTGAAATTAATTGTAACGTTTGGAAAGTAATCAAGGCAACCGAAAAAAAGTTGCTAGGAAATGAGAAAGTGAAGTGACAAAAATGACTCCCTTCTGTCAAAGGGCTGGAAAATAAGACATCACAGCCAGGCAGAAAGTATCAAACAGGAAGACTACTACATGTATGTCTAAATGAAAGTCCTGCTTCTCTAGCCTCATCTGTTATCTCCACCACACCCCGACTACTTCAGTTACCACGAGTACAAGTAACTTCTCAGCCTCTCCACAGGCCACACCTGTCACTCTTGTTGCCCTGGACTTGTTGCTCTATCTAGCTGCCTGTTCTCTTTCTGTCCTCTTTCATTGGCAAACTCACATGTCCTGTTTCTAAACTTGGCTCAGATCTCTTCTCTGCCAACTTGCCCAGCGTTCCCACCAAGCAGAGGTGGCACTCTGACACCATCACAGGCCAGGGTCTTGCTTCTGAGCATAGCCCTCTTACCCTGATGGCATTTTTGCCTACTTCTCACAGCAAATGGAAGTCTCCTCTAGGGTAGAATCTGCACAAAGCTCATTTTCTTTCCTTCTTCCCCCCTCCTAAGTTTTGTGTTATGATACTGAATGAGTAGTGATAATAATATTAAAATAAATTCTAAATTAGTATTAAAAAACTAGGCTGTTTCCAAATTAGAAGCAAATTTGCTTAGATGATAGGGTATGAGAGAGATTCAGGGAATAAAATCAGAATTTAAACAAATTTTTAGGAGAAACATATAAGAAGCCATTTTTGTCAGTCAACTATGACCACATGCAAACTCACTTAGCCAATATTCTCCGATTAAAATGGTTTGAAATTACTTATCAGAAAGGCTAAAATGAATAAGCATTATTTCTAGTTTTATATCTGGCTCTTGAAGAAAAGCAAATTGGACAAGCTATCAGTCCCACTATTCATTATTTCATTAGAAAATGTAACATCGCTTACTTTCTATGGAAGAAAAATCAGATTCCCTCTTACTAGAATCTACGGCCTCCAGAGGAGCTCTGTCAAGTTAAGAAACAGCACATCAGGAGACGTGCTATATGGCAGAGACAGATGTCCCTATTCAAAATGCATGTGCATCGATCAGTCATAGCTCAACATTCCTGAAGACTCAAGTGCCACACTTAAAAAACAATCACAGAGACGGTTGTTAAAACACTACCAAGAAACCAAATGGATTAGCTGAGAAATCTGAGTATTTGCAGGAGACTGGAGGGGATGCAGTGTTGCGCTTCGGTCCCATGGAGGGTGTGAAAGGCACGGGAAAAAGAGTTTGTACCACCAGGCATTCTGCTATGATTGAGCCCCTCCCTGTCTCACCCTCCTTCACTTTGAGCAAGGGTCACACAATCCACCTGTCATTAACCCCAGTCCTAGTGTCACAAAGGCCAAAATGACAAGGAGGGTTGAAAGGAGAAGGGGAAGTAAAAATGATTAGGATGAGATATGGACATGTTTCAATTCCCCAAGATGAATGTAATTATTATGCACTGCAAGTGTTATACCAATAAAAATGGTGTCAACTTTCACCATAAAAACAGATATGAAATCTTACATAAATATCCACCAGGTGTGCAATTATTTTTAGTGTCTTAACACCAGACTATGATTTGTTTCCCAACTTCTAAAAATTGTTCCATTACAGATAGAAGAACAAAATGATTAGCTGTGTATTCATTTATTCAACCTATTTTTATTGAGAGTCTACTATACCCGTACTTTCTAAGGCACTGAGGATATGCCTGTAGATGAAATAGACAAAAAGTGTTTCTCTTCCAGGCCTTATATTCTATCATGGAAAACAGACAACACAGTGTAAACACAAAACAAAAGCAAATGGTAGGTGTGTTTCAAAATAGGCATGGAGATTTTAAAGAGTGTGACCAGGGTAGCATTCAGTGAGGGGTATTGCTCTTCACCTTTTAAAAAACACCTAATCAAGGACCTGAGCACCACATAGGAGGAGATGGCCATGCACTCAAAGATGAAGTGCTGACAGGCATGCCTGAGGCAGGATCAAGGAAAGCTGGGTAGGCCAATGCAGCAAAGCAATTAGGAACTTAAGATTTAGGGGACAAGGTAAGAGGTGACAGGGTCCATACTATACATTGCTTGGGAGCCACTGCGGGGCTTGGATTTTTCTAGGAGCAAAACAGGAACTACTGGCAGACCAAAAATATCAGTTAAGAGGAACTGCTCTGGTGAAAACTCCAAACCAAAGACTTTGGTGGTACACATCTCTGGAACAGCTGCAAAGCAACAAGGAATAGTAGGAAACTGGCTGTGCTTTAAGGGTACCAATAAGAGGAGTTTCTGACTGAATTTGAGGAGTGAGGGAAAGATGACACTCAATGATTATTTCAAAGTTTCTGGCCTGAGCAATTAATCACCTGATGGTTAATCAATTGCCATGAGGAAAGCTGGGTGTGGGTCCATTTTTGTGGAACACCAGGAGTTCAGTTCACTTAAGGCAGTTAGAACATCTGGATATTTGTGTCTGATGTTCAAGACAGTACTCTATGCTAGATATACTTGTTTGAGATTGTCGAATAAATTAAAAGCACCACCCTTAAGAAATACATTGCAAATACACTTGACCCTTCATTCCACCCAAATCATCAGTTCTAGAATTTAGAACTGATCATTCACAAATAGGTCTTGGTATTTTATTTCATGCGCTTATAACTTCAAACAATGCATGGCAGTATTTCACATGTACTCTACTCTAAATAAATGATAAAGTACATATAGTTTTCGGTAACTTTCCTGTAAACATAACTGAGATTTACACATGGCATAAGCATCCCTCGTTCAGTCATTATCGAAGTTGTATGGCATCCTATAGCATGAAAACACCTCAAATAATTTAGCCAATTTCCTATTAAAGGATATTTAATTTGGTTCTCATTTTTCAAGATTAAGAACAATAGTGATTAAGCATCCCTCTCAACATGTCTCTGTGGATATTGAGAGTATAGCTCTGGAGTCTACGTCTCCCAGTGTACTTGTGGGGCCTGAGCAGATACGTAGCTAGGCTGTGGACACCTGTAAAACTGTTCTCCCAAATGTTATTGGTTTTTACTTTTAGAATAAAATGTCTTACTGTTCCATAGTTTTGCATGTGCCTGCTATTGCTGAACTTTACATTTTTGTCTGTATGAAGGGTGTGTGAAATTGTGTATAGCTGAAATGTGGAGTTCTCTGATCATTATTCTGAGTATTTAGTACCCATTAGTATTTCACATCAACATTATTTTTACTTGTGATGTTTTCAACTGAATTACTTAAGTTTCTTTTTTGATATCCTGAATGCCTTTGCTATACCTACTGTTCACAATTTTTATTTATTAACTCCTGAAATTAGTGCTTTTTGAGGTTTCGTTTAGAAAATTTCCCTTATGGTATCATAAAGATAACTTCTAATTTGTATTTCCAATTTAAACCTTTAATTTATCTGGAATTTCACTTATGCTTCTATGAAGTAAGGATGCAATTTCAACTATTTGTCCTGACATCATTTTATTAAATAACTCATGCCTTTCCCACTGATTAACAATAACAACTATCATATGTCTAGTTTCTACATGTAATTTCACTCTTTCTGGCCCTTCCAGTCTGGTCTATTTTGCCATCTACAATATACAATGTTATGGCTTATTGGAAGGTTAACTGTCTTAGAATGTCATTCTTCATATTATTCTTTCTCTCCAAAATTCTTTTCTTCCTTAACCTTTTGCTCATCCACATAAACTTGCCAAATTCCATTTAAAAATCAGTCACTAAAAAGAAAAAATTGGTCACAGTCTTTATTAAAATTTCATTAAACCATAGCTAAATTTGAGGAAAACTAATATATTTCCAAAACCAAGTATTCCAATCCATGAACACAGTACTTTTCTCTATTTATTTAATTTTTTTCAAATGACTTTCAGTAATGATCTTTTTTTTGCTTATGAAGATATTTTGTATCTTTTATTAGATTCATTCCCAGATTCCTTTTCATTTTTTGGCTAGTCTTGGTGTAATGTTCAGTAGCATTCTTTAGCTGTGGAATTACGTCTCTATCCTTGTATACATGTCATTACATATTTCACATTTAGTTCTCCTTATATGCATATTGATTATGCATAAATGAATGATAAAATGACTTCCTTCTCTTTGAAATGTTGTGACACTTAAATGAGAAATTAAATTCTATAATGAAGGTGAAATATAAACATACTATTGGCTACTATGATTAAGCTAAGATAAATATGAGAAAGACACAGGCAAAAGCTACCCATAATTATAGACTTATTTCCAAAGAAACTACATAAAGAAGGTGAAGAAAAATTTGCGGAAGGTAGCCTTTCAAGCAACATCAAGAAGAAAAAGCTATAACCAAGAAATAAGGTTTCAAAACGTATTTTTAAAAATTAGCCTCAAGAAAGTATCTGGAAATATATAAAAAATATATACCTAATCCCATTGGCTTTCTTTAAAGAGTTTTATTACCACACATTCTGTCTTCTAAAAATGTTAAATATACCCTGTCAAGAAAGAATTAATTATACTTACAAGGTTAAAATATGTTGAGACTGAGTGGTTTGCTACTTTCTAGATGAGAAAAGGACATATCCAAAACTGTTAAAATTCAAAAATATTATTTCTTTTAACTGGAAAACATTCATACAGATTTCAATGCTACAACTGTAGGTATAATTGGTACTGATTCTACAAAAAGGTAAACATTTGGAAAAGTGATTTATACAATAATTCACTATGTTATGAAAATTCACATTTCTAAAATTCCAGATTTCCAAATCAGTACACTGGTCCTGAAGGTAAAACTAAATATTAGATTTCCTGTCACTGGTCAAAAACTGTTTTTACTCCATTATTAAGGATTCTTTTGAGCTTTATGTGATTCCTTCATTCAAGCATGGGTCCATTTATCACACATGTGGTGGGCACTGTGTTAGATACAGAAGAAGCTGTGATGAAAGGTTCATACTTGGTTCCTTACAGAAATTAACACACTCCTGGAGAAGATAGATATTAAAGCCAGACTCTCCACACTTAGCTAAATTACTGTGGCAAGGGAAGCTCAGGGCTTTAGAAGCACCACTCATTATCCCAGAGAGAAAGCTGCATAGAGCTGCATCAAGGAATTACGAGGGCAAAACCAGTACCAAATGTTCAATCTTTGACTTTTTTTAAAAAATGAAAAAAGACAACAATGAAATCGATTTTCAAAATAGGTAAGGAAGACAGTTACAATCGTTGATACAGTGCGTTTCGTTGTTGTTTGTTTGTTTGTTTAGTACCAGGGATCAAACTCACAACCTCACATTTGCCAGGCAGGTGCTTGTGTTGCAGAGCTACATCTCTGGGATATATTACATATTGCTGTCTTCATAGTGGAAACATGGCAACATATTCAACACATGGATTTTAAGGTCCAATGTGATGGCACTGGGAAGACTGGGAATTCCTAATGTTCTAAGCTGGTACTCTTTCTAAAAAATTATGGATGTATCTCTGTTTAGACAAGAGGGCTGGAATTCATTCACAAATGATATATATATAAAACCTCTTTAACATGCAAGTCAGTATCTAGAGTATGAAAGCAGCTATGTAGCTACAAGCAAAGCTCTCTAATTGGAAATGTGTCATTTTTTAAAAGACATACTCAACACTTGCAGGATCTATTTCTTCCCCTAATTACAGCTAATGAAAAAAAAACTTACCATAAGATAATGACAAGGAAGAAAGGCAAAGGATAATATCACCCATGATATTTACAATAGATACAAACTTTATAGAAATTATTTCTCCTATATTTTAAAATTTCTTTATAGAAATTATTTCTCCTATATTTTAAAAAATTTCCAAATAATATTCGATATACTGAGTATTCCTTCTAAGTATGTCTGGTATACTAAATCATTTTAATTTTATTTTCACTGTTCTCAATAATATTACAACAGAACCAAATAATGAAAATGTAGACAAAATTTGATGAAATAATTTATTTTAGTCTTTTCATTAAAAATGGACAAAACACCATTTTTTTTTTTTTTTTTTTGGGTACCGGGGATCGAACTCATGACTGCATGCTTGCAAGGCAGGAGCTTATGCTGCTGAGCTAAATCCCCAGCCCCAAAATGCCATTTCAAAATGATAGTATAGTATCTATTTAATTGATTTTGTTAATTCAGCTTATAGGCCAGGGATTTAGCTCAGTAGCCTAAGTGCCTGCCTGGCAAGTGCAAGGTCATGAGTTCGATCCTTGGTACCAAAAAAAAAAAAAAGACAGGGCCTCACCGTGTAGTTCAGGGTGGCCTTGAACTCACCATGTAGCTCTAGCTGGCTAATTTAGCTTATAAAAAGATCAAAGTAGAGGACATTTTCTCAATACTTCTTCAAAAGTTTCATACACAATCTAATCACATTGCTAAAAACACAACCATGACTAATATCTTACAGTTTTCCCTCCTATTCTTCTTATCTTAAACTAATGTGTGCATGTACTATATATATGTTCATACATGTATCTGTACTAAAAACAAATCATTGTGTAAGTTTACAGCCTTTTTATAAAATGTATTATTTAATGAAAAAATTTCTTAAAAGATTTGATAGACATGTTTACTGGGTATGTAATATTCCACATAAGAAATATACCATATTAAGTTGGCTGGTTCTATATTAGCACTGAGATATTTTTCTGAGATTTTCCTCCTTTTATTTTTATTTTTTTATTTAAAGAGAAAAAAAGCAAAACAGAAAAAAGGGTAGAAACAATACAGAATTCAAAAAAAATAAACAGTAAGAAATCACTAGTTAATACATTTCATATTGTCTTCTTAGATATAGTTGTTCAAGTTACAAAATTGAAGCATACAAAGTGGACATTCAAACAGTGAGGCTGCAAACAGTTCTGCTCAACTAGCCAACAAAAACTTAACAACACAGTTATCAATCCTATACACTTAAACATACATGCAGTTATACCCTTTAGAGTATTTTCTTTTCCTCCTTTTGCTTTTTAAGTCCATTATCTGTTTAGCTATATCATGTTTCAGCTTGCTCAGTACCTTACTGATGTGTTTTGTTGTTATTTACTTTTTAATCACCTTATATAATTCTGTTGCATTGTTTTTTAGTTTCTCCTCATCCATTCCCCATAGATCAGCTTTGATGGAGTTGGGAGTTTTTGGAGGTATTTTGTCACTTTCCTATATATATATATTTTTAATTATATTGAAGGTAGTAAAATACAACAGAACAAGACAGAACAAAGCCAATTGAGACAGTGCAGTGAAATTGGTACAGGACTTCACAGCAGGTTACTGAGATAACAGTAATATGTACCATAGTATATCTTATTATCTTCACAATAATTGTTCTTTCAATCAGGTATAGCAAAATCAAAGGAAATACAGAACATTATAGAACTTATCAAAACAGAATATTGCATAGAGTAGTACAATTAATCGAAACTAAGCAAAACAATCATAACAATATTTGCCTTCAAAGAGATGGTAGAAGGAAATCTCCCCTATTTGCTACACTGCACATGGTCAGCCTCCCAAGAGCTGCTCAGACCTCTGGTTCCCATTTACTAATGGGGGAAGGGAGGGGAGGTTGGGATGTTTGATTCTCAGCCCATGCACAGGTAGGCTCACAGCCACTTACCAGAGTGGTGAGCTGGCTGCTTGTTTTCCCAGCGCCCCAAGTTCCAACATGGTGTGGATCTCAGGAAACATTGATGGTTCTCGCCCTGGAGCAGCCACAGCTTGCTAAGGCTCATCTCCTTTTAAATAGTGCAATACTGAACCATTTTATTCTATGCGTCTTCTACATATATCAAGGGAAATCAATGCTTGGCAAGATAATAGAAAAATAAAACACCTGTTCTAAATCTCACTGTCTTCATTTCTGCAAATATTTATTAAGATCTGACTGTATGTAAGACTTTTGATTAACAAGGAGGACAGGGGTTCAATGGCTACCACACTGGTTCTCCATGGAGATGCCTCTCCTATTCCTCCATCCAGAGCACATCTGTCCGTGCCTAATGACATTTTTGTTTGCCACATGTGAGGTGAAGGTGTCATTGGCATGTACTGGGTAGAGGCCAGAGATTTGGCTGGAAAAAATCCTACAGTGCATATGAAAGGCTTTCCCAACAAAGAATGATCCAGCCCAAAATGTCATTAATGCCAGAGTCAGGAAACCCTACTCTTGCCCTTTTGTGTGATCTGCCCATCTCCACAAAGTCAAGATCTTCTCATCCTAGTGATACTGGGTAATAAGTTATAAGAATCAACAGGTACACCAACAGAAGGGTCCACCAAAAGGAGGTGATCCCAGCCCCCATACTCACATTTCAAACACAATGATATTTGAAGACCAGAACGTGGGGGTCTTCTTTACTGAGGCATAAACTTCAGGCCTCACTCAGTGTAGTTTCTTCCACTCCATTTTAAACCTTTAGATGTTAGGACTTTCTCATCCAAGGAAATGAAAACAAGGTATTTTAACTATGTGTTCAATTGCTTGGAAAATTACCTCTTAAAACATTCAAACACCCACTTCTCATTTTTTTCCAAACCCCAAGAGTAGCCAATGATCTAAATCCCTGGAATTCTTTGATGATTTTTCAAAATTTAGGCAGTCTAATTAATGCTTATATATGTACACACCTTTCATATATATCTAATATGTATTCATTACTGTGTGCTTTGTATATATCTGGCTTCAAGACAAATAATCATGAGTTTGGTACTAAGCCTGTAATAGCACATTCTCTGAAATTCCACAAGATTTAATTTTGATAAACCTGCAATACATGAGCATTCAAAGGTCAGTAAATTCATCATAACAATGATTGGGCAATGGTTAAGTTCTTCAACTATATATGCAGTATTTATGAGGCAAAAGAATCCTGATTTTGTATAATGCTGTATATAATGAGATTGGACAGTTACTCTAGTCTTCCATTTGTTCAAATAACCATAGTACAGCTGGTGGCAATAAAAGCTATTCAATTGTTTTCTTACTGTCTGAATTGGGAATAAATGGTCCAGCTCTAGAAAAGAATTTGTTCTTTTGTTTGATCAGTTCCTTTCAAGTCATTATCAATTTAAGTAAAGAAGTCAAAGTATCCCATCAGTAAACACCTAATCACATAAAACATCAAATACCAACTACTTGCCATTACTGAAAACATTGGTTTGGAAAATAAACAGGGGCAAAATGCACCACTGATTTAATCAGTGTAATGAATACCATTAACTCCAACCATAAATTCCCTATTCACCAGAAGCAAATTATTTAGTTCCAATATCTTTCCAATGGTTTCTTTTCCTTTTTAAACTTTAATTAAAATCAGCTACATTTGAAAACTGAGGCACTTAAGCCTAAGAAAAGATTTTCAGCAACAATTATTTTAAAACTTTGATTTTGGCAACATCACTGACATTTGAAAATTCAGCTGGAAACACAATTCATTAAATTTAAATATCCATAAAACTACACACAAAATTCAAGCTACTCAACAAATTTTTGTCAAACAAACTCTATGTGCCAAATACTACTACTACTGCTGCTGCTGCTGTTGCTATACTAGTAGTAGTAGTACTAGTACCTGATAAATTAGACAGTCACTGTTATGGTTTAGATCTAGAATATCCCCCAATAGCAACATGTGCTCATCTAGTGGTTGGCCCTGACTCATTAGTGGATTGACTGTGCTGTTAGGAGCAGGGCCTGGTGGGAAGAGGGAGGTCACTAGAGGTGTGATCTAGAAGGGCACATCTCCCTCCTTTGCCGCTCTTGACTCTGCTTCCCAGCTGCTGTGACATTCTCAGCTTTCTTCTGCCCAGATCCTTCAACTTTGCCTTGGAGACAGCCTACCTGACCAGGGACTGTAACTGTAAACTAAAATAAACCTCTCCTCCTTTCAATTGTGGGTGTCAGATATTGTGTCTCATTGATGAAGAAAATCACTAGGATAGCAAAGAAACTATTGGTTTAAGCAAATTCTGGGTGACTTGTATATGAGTTAAAGAGGCATAGCCGTTGATTAAAAAAATAACTGAAATATACAACATAATTGATACTGTGAAGATTTTTATAAAATATTTTCTACTCTCCTCTTTAAATTCTGAATATTCTAATAGATTTACTGTTTTTGTTAGTTCTATTAAATCAGTTCTCAAAAATATTAACTGATCAAGAATTATACACTGTAAGTTACTCCAATACTATGAGTTGCAGCAAATTAATTAAAATGGACTGCATTCAGTTGTAATACTCAGCTTTCTACTGAGTACTAAATTAAGGGCAATACTGGAAATGTACTATAAGAACTGCTTCACAGATTTTTTTTTCTTGTATGTTAATAGTATTTATGTGTCCATCAATGCTTGTCGACCACGTGTGTGTGTGTGTGTGTGTGTGTGTGTGTGTGTGTAAAAGAAACAGAAGCACAATATATTTCTAGTTGAAGTACAACAATCCCACTACTAAAGGAAACAAAATCAGTATGTTAAATCCCTGTATCATGGTCATCGTACCACTAGTTATTTTATGCAGCATTAATTATTTCACTTAACACAATGTTTTCTAGATACATTTAAGTTATAGTAAAAAAAAAAAAAGGCAGAATTTACTACTTGAAAAGTAGTTTATTGCATAAATATACAGATTCTGTACATAATCATCCTCCAAAAGATATTTAGGTTGATTCTTTATTTTTGTTACTGTGACTAATATATAACTAGTTTTCCAAATGACCAGTGCATGGAGTTACCATATCAAGCATGGGAAAAAGGCCACTTTTAGAATGCAAGGGAGAAGAATGAATTAGTATAGCAGAGGATGATACATCAAGTTGCAACCAACCTTGAAAAGAATCTATCATTTCTCATTTGTTGTATGAAAGATACAGTATTAAAGAATATTAATCATTGTCTGGAAAGTATCTTAAAATATATCTTCCCTTTTTTGACAATGTATCTATGGAAGACCAGGTTTTCTTCATATAATAGGCACATTATTATTTTTCAAAAAAATTATCATTTTGTTAAAAAACATAACATAAAAGATGTTTATAATAATATATCAAGTATCATAAAAATTCACACTGCCAGTCTGAAGGATTGTGCATTGGATCCTTCTAATGCCAACTCTGCTTTCTAATATTTACTAGTCACATTTTTTTCAGAAAAAAAACTGCTTATTAACTGAAACAATATTTCTTTGGTGAATATTTTAATTTTCTTAAACAAACATCTGATTTCCAACCTCCAAACTCTGTTAAAAGGAAATAGCATGAACAGGTAGCTTTGATATTTCTGCCAACAACATTTTTGTGCATGTCATGATTTCTACTTTGATCTTCCTTTCAATAATCATGGAGATTATTATAATTGATGATGTGTCCAGTCAACCAGAACACCCAATATTGACTTCTTATTGTTGTGTAGAAAGAAAGAAATTTTATCTAAGTATGTGCAGGGTTTGTTTTTTCACTACTTAACTCAGACCAAAATTAAATTAAGTTCACATAATGAAAATTCCTACTGTTCTCCAATCAGCATGAAGACTCCTAAACACATGGGCTCTGAACTTAATGCATCATGATAGACATAACACAGACATTTCTGGGAACAGACATTTCTGTTTGACTTCCCTGAGAGTAACTGAATAGTTACCCCTTAATAGCACTAAAGTACACAACAAAAATTCATGAAAAAAATGTGCAATACCTTAAACAATTCAGATATACTGTCGAAATGTTTTTCCCAATAATAGTTAAATTCTAAATTCAGAGACATAACTAACCTTCTGTTAAAACTTACAATTTGGTCTAATTGTTTATAAATTTGAAGCAAGGGCTTTGAAGTGGAAATAAGGTAGTAAAGTCAATTAATCTTTCTGATAAGAATTAAAATCCATATAGAAGAAATTTGTAAGTGAGAATATCTTAGTAAGTCTCATTCTTTCTAAAATAAGAATGTATGCCTTCAGAAGGATGCAATCGTATCTGGATCCACGTCCTTCCTACATGGTGAATATATGCATATCATTTTTAGCAAGCTACTATCTCCATACCTAATTTCACCTTGGCAATAAATTCCTTAAAGAACAATTTGAACATTTTTCAAATTATAAAATGTCTGCAACTTTTAAATTGATTCATAATTTTTATATGTATATTTATTTTATTCTTTGACACACTGATTTTTTTTTAGATACATACTATTTAACCACATATCTGTGAACTTACTGAAATTTCTCCTGATTTAGATTTCTAATTTCCTTCTATTGGAGTTGGAAAGTACACCTTGCATGATGTCATTTTTTCTAAATGTATTTGAACATATTTTATGGTCTATCATATATGGCTTATCCTAGAAAGTAGCTATTATGCACAGAAAATGATACGTATTCTGATGCTGTTAGGTTGAGTGTTTTCAAAATGTCTGTTTACAGCATTATTCAAGTTTTCTAATTCCTTATCTATTATTAAAAGTAGAGTAGTGATAACTACAATCATTATTGTTGAATTTTCTATTTGTTTAACTGACAAAAATTTTGCTTCATGTACTTTGGGCTTCACTGGTAGAAATGTAAGTATTTATAAATATAACCACTATGTCTTCTTCATAGACTGCGCTTCTTGTTACATAAAGGCCTTTTTGCCCTTCAGCAACAACTTTTGTCCTTTTAAAGTCTATTGTGTCTGAAACACAATATAGAGGTATTAGTGTAGCTCCTCCAACTCTTTTTCAGTTACTGTTGTGTGGCATATGTTTTTCAACTTAACTTTTAACCAGTTGTATCTCTGAATCTAACATGTATACACAACACAGTACAGATGGATCAAATTTTTAATCCACTTTTCCAGTACCTGCTTTTTGACTAAGTCATTTAATCCCTTTATATAAAATAAACTAATAAAAGGTAGGGCTTAGTCTGAAATTTTGTTTTTGATTTCTGTATGCCATGTCTTTTTTATTCCTCTACTTTTTCTATTACTACCTTTCCTTGTATTAAAGGGATATTTCAGAGTGTGCCACTTAATTCTCTTATCAGCACTTTTAGTATGTGTTTTAGTTTTTTAATATACCTACTGATTACAGTCATCATCCCCAAAAAATAAAATAAAATTATCATCTTAATTTATAAGGCTCTAAGATTGATATCAACTTGATTTCAATATTATTTTTAAAACTTTGCTTCTATATAGCTGTTCCCTCTTCCTTTACTTTTACTATTGTCACACAAATTACTTCGTCATATACCATTATTCAACCATTCTAGTTTCATAATTGTTTTATGTTTTTTTCCCTCTCCTGTTCTGAAATTTCCACTATGAATATACTGTTGGATTAAGTTAGTCTATGGGTCTCTTTTAAATTAGTCCCTGGGTCTCTGTTCAATTTTTTTCCCTCATTCCTCTACCTCTGTGTTCCTCAAGTTGAATAATCTCATGTAACCTAAAGTATACTACTTATTTCTGCTGCCAATTCAAATCTATTAACCCTGTGTAGTAAATTTTTCATTTCAGTTATTAGATTGTTCAACTTTAGAAATTTTTCAGTACCCAACTCTTTATTAATATTGTATATTTGGTGATACACTGTCTTAAAATGTTCCTTTAGTTCCGGGGATCAAACTCACAACCTTGCACTTGCCAGGCAGGCGCTTATACCACTGAGCTACATCCCCAGCCTCCTTTAGTTTTTTAGTGATTTCCTTTAAGTTTTTCACCATATTTATAATCACTAACTCAATTTCTTATCCAGTAAGTACAATGCCTGGGTTGACTCAGAGGCCATTTCTTATTGACTGTTGTTTTCCTCTGAGTCATAATTTCTTGGTTTTTAGCTTGTCTTGTACTTCCTTATTGAAAATTAGGCAAGTTAAGTAACACAAAATTACAACTCGGGAAATCACATCACAATCCCAGAGTTTGTTGTTTTGCCTAGTTATTGTTTCTGTTGCTGCTGATATTTGTTTAGTGACTTTTCTGATCTAATTTTTTAAAGTCTGCATGCTTTAGCATGTGTGCTGAAGCTACCAACAACTAAGACTTATAATTAGCTATAAGACAAATATTTCCTTAAATCCCTTGAACCAATATGTCCCTCAGCATTTGCCAAGGGTGTGTATGTTTGTCAGTGTACAGATTTAATGCTCGAGCAGGAAAGTAAAACTCTACCTTAGTCTTCACTTCCTACTTCTGTAGAGCTACAAGGTCAGCCTGAGATGAGAGCAAGGCCTTCCAAAGTCTTTTCTCATATTGTGAACAGATCTATGCATTCTCCCTAAAATAGTTCCTGACAAAAGTTTCATTTTTATATAAAGCAAGACATTGAAATGTCCTTAGTGTTAATTCTTATTAAATGACAGAAAACTTAATTTATTATGGATTTATTCTTTTCCATTAGCTAACATCTCTCTGCCTGAATGAATCATGATCTTGTGCTTATCTGAACAAATTCTCTCTGCAAATTTTATAAATGATTTGACCATAAAGAATTTAATCCAAACATTAAAAGTCAAAATATGACAAAGGATACCTATTTCAATAAAACTATTAAAGATGATAGCATCAAAAATACCAAAGTGCTACTTTCATCAAATTAAAAATCTAAACAATTGTATGAAAAGCTGCCAAGATCATCATTTCCTGCCACACTCTGCTCCCCATATGGTTTTACATAATACTGAATCATACTGAATCAAAACCTGAGACTTCAGAGTCTAACTCAGAAATAATAATGATTTCCAGTAGTTCTTTCTCATTTAAGAGACCATTTTGTGGATATTGTTTATGAGAATCAGACAGAATACAGCACTGCAACAAACACATCTAATTTTTTGCAGTAATAGCCATCAAAGACTTGATACTAGAACATTTTAACATCAGTTAGACATCTTTCTTTTGTCTCATCAGATTTATCTAGGTAAAGTTAAGTTTACCAAATATAAAAGTAATGCTTGAAACGCGATGTGTCAGATTCAATTCATATATTTTAGAAGTTCTATCCAACTAAATTGCCTACAATATAAGAATCTGATTTCAAATTGAGTTATCAGATCTCATGTTATATGCACAAAAATGTATGTGTTGGTCTTTTCTTAGAAGCTTTTAATTAATAAATAATGTCTTACTTGAAATTAGCTAAGTGATTATCACAGTTGGATGCAATAAGTCTTTTTAAGAGATTTTTATTAAATATGGCAACTGATTTAATTTTGAAATAAATAAGTTGACTCATTGGATAATATATAGATCTAATTAAGAGGTGAAAACAATACTATATCTCTAACTCTAGGAAAGGTAAAAGTCTATTAATAAAATTTAAAGTAAAAAAAGAGTACAAAAAAGTCAAGCAAGGCAAAATTAGATTCTTATGCTGACAACCATCAAGTTATGCTAAACTTAATATGTGTTTAAGTAGGCTACTAAATGTATATTATAATGTACAGCAGGTGAAATGCAGCAGTTAGTGTATCTATAAGAATTTAACTTCTATTCTTCCTTATATCCCTATATTTAAATATGTAGCCTTTGAGTCTGTTTAATGCAGTCCTTTGCAGTTAATTTCTTTGTTTGGTTTTATTTTTAAAAGGAAATAATAATTTCCTTTTAAAATGACAGTATTTAGTACTTTTCATGTTTAAAATGGTCCATGTTGGTTTTAAAAATACCACCTTAGTAAAAGGAATACATTGGAGAATGTGTTGAAATTTTTGCTAGAGCCAACCTCGTTGGCCCGAGCTAGCATTTTTGGGCAGATTCCATTAATAAACACTATGTTAAAAGAGAAACATTGTATTTAATTAATTAATTTTGGGGATTAGTAGCCATAACCCACACATGAAACCCTTAAAATGCCCTCATTCATTTACTTCTGCAATAAAACAAAAACTAAGAGAATATACCTTTGACATCACTAATCCCTCTCTCCAAAACTTAAACACTAGTAGGAAAAGGTAAGAACGCTGATCTTGATGTTTATGAAAACAACATGTCCCATAAAACCCTAGCTATCCAAATCCATGCTTGTTTTCTTCATAAACCTTTTGTTTTGGTGCTCTCTACCACCTCCCGAATCTGCAAAGTGCACCTTGTTTTGGAATAAGAATAAAGTCAAAAGCCTTCCCATTTTTTTCACGGAGGTACAGCTTCATCATTTCAGACTCACACAATTACCTTGGAATGGACTGAGATATATTCCCTGGATCCATAAGCAAGTGAGAAAAAGGTTGCAGTATTGGCTTCAGAGAATCTGGGTATGGCTCATACTGAGATATATCTTGTTAAGTCAAAAATAACTAACATTGTCTAACATGACCGCTTATGTTTTAGACTTCTGAAGTTTCTTACCAGCAATGGTGGGATACAATATACTGTTAACTTCTCTACACACAGCTTTGAATGAGCTCTTTTTGCCTTCTCAAGTGTGAGCCTGATCATCACACCAAAGTCAACTTCCACAGGGAGACAGGATAATATACTAAATCAGCTTATTTTGTGTATTCATGCTCTTTAGGAACAAATAGCCTGGTCATTCATTTCCTCCTAGTTATTTACTTGTATGCTTGAACAGTAAGCTGCACTTTGAAAGCAAATCTAAATCCTAGCTTTACCGCTTACTAGCTTCACCACTTTGTATAAATTATCAATTTGTTATAAACCTGTTTCTGTATCGCGGAAAGAGAGACAAAAAGAGTTCTTAGAACTATTGTGCTGACTAAATGAAATGCTGATTTTTTTTTTTTTTCAAATCTTAAAAACAGTGCCTGGCATAAAATAAACATCAGTAAATGCCAGCCTTCTCAACAGCACTGCTATAAATACACAGAAGCACTGTTAAAAAACACCTTTGATTAGCAAGGCTTCCAATAAGGTTGAAAAGGCAGCCATTAGGAACTAATTAAAGACACAGGTAGCTAAGTGAGCTTTAACATAGCGTTCTCATTCATTTTTCATTCAGATATTTACTGAGCACCTCTTGTGTACATATAACTAAATCAATTTGATGCAGGAAAGAAAACAATGAGGATTTCTTCCAAAGGTTTTATTACTGTGGGAACATAAGACAAATAAACAGGAGTACGCTACGGTAGAAAATTGTGGTCAATGCTAACTGAAGTTTAAGGTACTTAGAGATGAAGCTCACATCTGATAAGGAGGATTAGTACACTGTAAAGTGGCTTTTCTTTTATTCCAAATATATTCCTTTGATTCCACTCTCATGATCGAGTAAAAGTGGGCTTCAAAGGTGATCTCATAGGTTAATATCAAATTCTTTACTCAATATTTATTGAGGACCAATTATATGCTAAACACTTCACTCACTACACCTTGCACAATGCTCAGGGATAAAAATGGCCTGCTGCCATACATCAATAACATCTTGTTTTTATTTTAGGGGAAAGAACTACAATTATGAAATTCATTTTATTTTGGCAAAATTCTAATTCCTACTTAATTATCTCCTGAGGAAAACTGCAGGATTCACCTACTTTTATAGCAACTAAAAACAGCACTTGCTCTAGGAGATGTGATTCAAAGGTAATATGCTGTCTGAAATTCTCGAGTTGAATGGAGAAGCCTACTGATTTATAAGACATTTTTCTCACTTTATTAATGGCTTTTTTCCTTTTAAGAAGCTATAGTTTGTCCTTACACTGAATGCAATAATTACACACAGCAAACATGTACTAATAAAAATCTCTTTAAGAAATAAAAAAGTGTAAACAATATAGAATCACAGAGACCTTGAGTTCTATTCCACAGCAACATATCAGCTGTGTAATCTACAATTCTGTCAACTTGTTTACATCTCCAAAGGATTTAACACAGTTCTTTGTTACATGAAGATAGTAACAATGTCTGATACTTTTTCCCCATGCTTGGATAATAAGAAAACTATCAGATTTGCCATTATCCAGTGAAAGAATATATACAAGGAGTGATTATAAAAATAAGGTGAATATTTAAATTTCTAAGAACTTATTATAGTAAAAGACACACTGTCATTAATTCCCCCTTAAAATACTCCCTCCCCTCACTCCAAACATTATTCTATCATTCTCACTGCTTTCGGAAGCAATTCTGAAAATACTCTTTTGAGTGTCTATACAAAAGCTGAAAAATATATATGTATGGTGAGTGCTGCTGCCACATGCCATCTGATGGAAAGGCAAGCTCATAAAAACATTTCAGTGTGTCCACATCCACCTTATTCACTGGATTTGGCACCATACAACTCCTAGCTCTACTCCAAAGTAAAAAATGACCATGAAAGGTAGGCATTTTTAATTGGTTCAGGGCATCCAGGAAGGTATGACAGTGCAACTAAAGACCACCACAAAAGAGGACTTCCAGAACCGCTTCAGAAAGTCACAAGGACAATGGGATGCATTTGAAAGGAAAGGGGAGTTTTGAAGGGGACTAATAGCAATGTGTCTTTTACTCCAATGAGAAGGTTTTTTTTTTAATCGAAACACACAGTATTTTTTCAATCATACCTGATATTTATTTCCTGTAATTTGTCATGGCGATGATTTCCAAATCCATTGCTATATAATGTTTACCTAAAACTCAGTTAAGAGAAATAATATTAATGAAGGATTATCTAAATATCCATTATGTTACCTCAGATTCTTCAAAAAAGTCATTTTGAATAGTTCCCTGAAGAGTATGGCTCACTAGGTCTGAGAAGGGGTCTTAGAATCTACATTTGTAACAAGGTCCAGAGGCAATACCAAAGGGCCCCCAGCATGCCAGACTCTGATTGGCTCACTTTTAAATCCATTCCCTGCCTTCACTTTGTGCTTGGTATACATTTTTTGGCTCCTGTAAAAGTTTTTCCCTGAATGCTTCTTAGGCATTAAAGCAATTAGCCAAAAGCATTTTACAAATGTACTTCTAAAAGTCCTAAGACAAGCTTGCCCTATTTACTTGGAAAGATGTTTTTTGAAGCCATTCACTATTCATTACATTCTGTGAGGCTTCTCTCAGAGGACTTACAGAAAAGATATTTCCCAAGACATGATATTAGGAAGAGCTGTGCTCCTTCTGAGCATTTGGCTTGCTTTTGTACTTAGTGTTATTCTTATAAACCTATTGTCTTCCTCACTTTTCAGTGACTTCTAGAAAACTCAGATACACATATATATAAATCACTTACAAAAGGTACAGCATCTCAGCACCTGAATTTTATGTATAACCGCTCTCTGATTCATTCAATCTTTTCTTCACATTTTTTGGCTATTTTTTCCTCTTATTTTCCAACAGCTTGGCTTTTATATTGTTATTTTTGTACATTGTAAACAGACATAAAATCCTATTCAAATAACAGAATAGAAAGGAAAAAAGGATACATTTGTTCAACTTTTAAGAAGAAGAAGAAGAAGAAAAAAAGTATGTATCACTCTGTTAAACATTTCTGGCACTGTTATTAAAACTATAAAGCAACTACACTTTTATTAAGTTAAAAAATATTCTTAGAAAATTGAGGTTTCCAAAACCATTACTGTCATGCTCACTCCAGGTGGCAATGAATTTTCTTAGAAAAGTCCATAGACAGTAGTAGGGAAGATAGGAAAGATTCTTCATTGATTTACCCACAGCTTTCTAACAATGTACCATCGATCTCATTATGCAGTGTAATGCTAAGCCCCTGTAATCATTCCTCTCCTCTGAAATCCAGTCAAACTCCAAACTTCAATAATATTTTTTGTATTATTTATTTGCTATTTTCCAAATGTATACAGTGTTACTTATTATAACATCATGTTACATTTTATGTGCCCCTCACTTCACCTAATATACCACTTTCCAAACGCACACAGAATCAATATTTCTTCCTTCTTACTAAATAGGAACCCTACAATAAGTAGCACTCCATAATAATTTTAGTCATAAGATACATCAGTAGATCTAGAAATAATAAAAAAAAACCTAGAGCAACCGAATTAATCATTCAAGTTGCTTCAAAAGATAAATTCTGAATATGCTAGGATGACAAACTTTTTGAAGAGTCAAAAATGATTAATCAGCTGAGAAATTATGATTTTTTTAAAACATGCTTTTGAATCTCTCCTAACATGGTTGCAACTCCACATAACATCGTTAGGAGAGATTCACTCCTTTATATAAACTCACCAAGATTTTATCAAAATCATCCATAAAGTTGTCTAGGTTTTAGGGTTGTCCAAGGTCTGACAACAACTTATGTTTCTAAGATAAACACTTTCTTAATGTTCAATGTTCTGATGGCTTCTCTAGGGTATCTTTGTCTTTCTCTACTTTTTCTTTCTCCTTGTTACTTTACTAAATTTTATTCTTCTTCACAAATCAATAAAGGAAAAAAAAAGAATCAATAAAGGTGTTTCTCCTACATGTTACCTCTATTCTTCAACCTAAAAAGAATCTCACCTTGCCACATTTGTTCCAGATTTGTCTGCCTCCTTCTGCTAACAAGATACAAGCTTGACTACATTTTCTGTGTCTTAAATAATCAGATATCTGAAAACAGGTAAGATTCCCCTGAAGGCAGTAATGGATGTTTTTTGTAATAAACTGAAAATACCTAATAACCTACTTACTTCCTACAACAACATGGTTTTCAAATATTTGTTAAACAAGCATATCAGGAACTCCTGGTATACATGCATTAATAATTCATTAAAAGGTAAAGAAAGAGCTGTGTATTTGATTTACAAAACATAACACCTTTAATCACACCAAGCATTTATATGTGTATGTATATACAAAGTATATATTCATACTTCTGCTAAGTGTATATTAAATATATAATATGTTCAGTCTGTGCTTTTCAGCCTTGATTACTCAAAGCATGGGTTTTCTTTACAGAAGTTGGTCAAGAGCTACTCATAACATGCAACTCCACATAAGAGTACTAACTTAGTACCAGTGCACTTACTAAAGCACTTAAATTCATATAAAAGTATGGAGTACTCTAAATTGCAGAATTCAAATTATTTTAAATGCAAGATTAAATATACTATAAAATTTCTCCCCAGAATCCTTATTTTATTTGTTAAAGAACATATGTTCTTCCTCAAAATAATTTGCTATTTTTGAACTATTACTCAGCCACACACTTCCAACAAGCAGCAAAGGTTACCTCAAATAAACCTTGATTTTACAATAATTCAAAGGCTTGCTATGTTACTTTATGCCAACTGAAAATTCATGAGTCATAGGGGGATGACAGAAGAAGTGTTGGAAGTAATTTTTCCTTAATGCAACTATCCTGAAATAAGATGATTTTAGAAATTAATATTTTATAACCCTCCCACACAAATAATTTTGTTGGCTGCAAGGTAAGAATGGAAACAGAAAACAGTATTATATTATCTCCACTCATCATAGCAAGCAATGAAGTCTTAGAAAAGATAAGTAAATGGCTCAGTGATACACAGCTGGATAACGGTAATACCCAGGTACTTGACTCTATACACTATTCCATTTATTCTAAAATACGAGGACTGACTAACTAGCATTTCCACTTAAACCATTTTTAGTCAGCCATTGCTTCAACACAAGTACTTCCAAACTTTCCAATTAGCGTGGTATGTCTTCCTTCTTGACACATTGTTGGTCATTCCTTTTTATTTGATCCACATACCACGTTAAGTTGGAAACTTGGTAAGTTTATTCAAAAGCCAGACAACTTTAAGCCAATAAGCCATCTTTAAACCCTGTGTCTAAAACAGTGCTCAATGGTTCCAAGCCCCGTTTCCTTTTCCACCAGGGCAAAGTGTTAAATTATATTGTATTAGCTCCATTAAGTAAAGTGGACCCATGTGATTAAATTATGGCCAACAGAAAGGTGCTGAGAGGTGAGAACATCACCAGGTTGCACTTAAATACACCTCTCAGTGCAGTGCTCCATATTCTCCCCTGCTTGGTTTATAGGCTGGATACAGAGGGTCCACTGGGGATCCAAAGGCCTTTGACAGTGAAGCTGCTCAGAGAAAGAAGCCAGAATTTCTAAATTGCTGAGTGGAACAAACAGTCCCAACATCTGCCCACTTTACCACCTCAAACTCAAATTGGATAATGACATGTGAGAACTAATCATTTACTGTATTAACCAATCAAGACTTGGGCTGATTAATTATATTCACCTTCCCCCCACAAAATAGAAAAAAAATATATATATATGCATATATACAAAAGTATATGGTTTCAGGTACAGATTTCCCAACTATTACTATCTTTTATAATCAACTCAATGTTTGTTCTTTAGTGTTGAACAGTTTGACACAAACAGACAAATATTCAAAGCCTTAAGAAACTAATTATATATATATATATATATATATATATATATATATATATCCAAAAATTTTACATCTAAACATGACAATTCCTAGTCTTAGTTTTTCTATTTCTGAAATTATACCTTCATTATATAGAAGATATGTTTGTGTGTGTATATATATATATATGTAATTAAGCTACTCTTTGCAATTGTAAAACATTACAGTCTAACATCTATACATATAATGCTAACATTTTAATGACATACTTAATGATACTATGAGGTGAGAAAATATGGTGACATATTGTCTACTTCAGACAGCCTGTGGTTCTCTGTACCACTCCATACCACATTAAATTCAGGACCTCTCAGGACTTGAGGATTACTATGACTAGGTGCATTTCTCTTGTTCGTCATTTCATATATTTGTCTTCACTTCTCTGTTGAAATGCTAACTTCATGAGGGTAGATTTCATATTATTTATTGTTGTGTGATAGTAAATACTGGATTCTCTTAACAACGGTTTGCTTGAATGTAAAACTATTCCTGGTTATTTGTACAACAGTGATAAAAGTGAAAAAGTGGACACATAAAGATAGAAAGCATCATTTTAGGAAGTGCATGCTGGAGGAACGTAAGTATGTATAGTACACCTAATTTCCTTCCTTTAACTCATACTCCAGCCATAAGAAAGTAATTTTCCAAAGCTAACTCATACTATTTTGAAGAATAGAGATGTACCTAAATATGTAGCCACGTGTAAATGCATACAAAACCCATTCACTTGTTATGGCTCAGACAGTTAAAGAACATCAGTTAAATAGTTTAAACCAACAGCATTGGTTTTATACAAGACTAAACATTGTCTTTTTCTTCATTGTAGATAAAGTTCTGCCTAAAAGACCTCAAAGGAGAGATCAATTGTTAATATTGCCTTTATTCGTTTTTATCATATCACAAATACCTGTTCAGAGAACCTCTCTTCACTCTACCTGTTCCCAACTTTAGGTAAAGTTTAATCCAATAAAAGCTTTAATATTTGGGAGATAACTCATTTGCTAACAAATACTCATTGAGCCCGGACTATGTGTTAGGCCTTCAACTAAGTTGTAAGAGGAAAAGAGGGTCTCCTACTTTTGCTGTCATGTCGCAGATGGATTATAAAGGACTTCCCACAGTAAACCCATAACTGTGACAGAGAAAATTGGGGAGATGAAACAGCAGGCATAAACCAACAACAGAGACTGAACATTCAGTCATAAAAGCTGGGAGGACCATTTTCTTTGCCTTTTCCTGAGGATTCATTCTTTACTGAAAGAACACATGATGTATAATAATGGCCATCTAGGGAATATATTCTCTTTAACAAAGACATTAGTTTTGGGATGTGAGAACAAAATAAAAACTTTTGAGATATTGCCTCTAAATGCAACTCTGACTCTTCCTTCTCTGATTTCTCTTATATGGGTTCATTCTATATAGAATAATATGATAATTCTGAAAAATAAAAGCAATTTGACAACATTTATGAAAGTAACATCTCAATATGGCAGTTTACCTATTTCAACAGTCCATATTGTGCCCATTCCTTCTATCTTATTAGCAGGGCTTTTTAATACAATTCCACCTGAATAATGTGTTTTATTCTTTTTGATTCCCACTGGATTTGTATTTGCTTCAGAGCTAAAAAATACATTCATTTTCTTTGGAGTCTTCCAATTCCTAGCACAGAATAGAATCTTGCCTAAAATTAGCAGGCATGCTCATAATAAATTCTTATTTTAAAAATATTTACAATTTCTCCTCTTATTTTTCTACCTATAGCCAGGGAAAACTCATTTAAGAATAATAAGCCTTCTACAGCAGCACATGCCGGTAATCCCAGCATTCCGAGAGGCTGTAGCAGAAGAATCAACGAGTTCAAGCCCAGCCAGGATGACTTAGAAACTTGCCAGGATCCTGTCTCAAAATAAAAAAGGAGCTTGGTTTGAAAGCCCTGGGTTCAACACTACATACTGGAGAAAATATCAGATATCAACAAGCTATATTATATACCTTAGGTACCTAATTACTTACTTGCTGGTTCCAACTGAAAGACAGAAAGATCATTCATTGATAAGAAAGAGTTAATTTAGGGGTGGGAGGTTTGGTAGCTGTAGACAACCGCAAATACTGACAGATTTGCTCATTTGAAGGAAATTTAAGAAATGACTCCTCATATGTAAAAGTACTCACTTTTTCAAAAAAAAGATACTTTAGAAAGGCTTCATGAGAATATTCTATTTTCTATTTTAAAGATCAGTAAAGTTTTTCTATTTAAGAAAGTGCCCTAAAATAGGGAACTATAAAGAATATTGCATACTAAAAACAAATTAAGAATTCCCTTAAGTGCTTTGGAATAACAGATATAAAAGCTCTTTCCCCAACTAGCTACAAGTAGTTTGAATCTAAAATCCAAACCAGAAATATAAGTTATAAAAATTAGCATAGTCATTTGGTTAAACTACTTGGGGAAGATAAGTTGATACTCATTTTCTATTGCTACAGAATAATGACTACCATTAGCTATTTGACTTTTCTAAGATGTTTTGAATAAATAATTCAATAAATTAATTATTGAATGAATGGATCTCATACACACCATCTGATACAATGCTTGGCACACAGCTGGTACTCAATAAATGTTAGATAAAATGTTCAACTTCCACTGAATCAATCCTCTGAGATGTTTGGATCTTATACTTCTGCCACCTCCATCTAGTGCAGTGCTTGGGAAGAAAACTGACCTTTCTTTGGAATACTGAGATAATCAGATGGAAGCTGAGAGTAGCCCACTGCAAAGAATTAAGCATGAATTGGTGTGGGAAAAAATGGACTGTGATATTTCCCAACCTGAAAACAATTTCACTAAATTCCATGTCAAAATAACATATCCAGTGAATAAAAGGGTTCTATTGCTTTTACTTTTCAGTTATTTTTCAGAAAACTTTTTAATTTCATAAAAGCACAAAATTTGTTAAAACAATCAATTTACTATTTGTAATACTAAAATTGATGGCTGTTAGTTGCTTGCCAATTTCTCAAGTGGAACATATAAGAAATGTTAAATTCATTTTAACTCAGCAGCTTCAGAATCCTATTTTGATACAAAAAATTAAACACATCAAATAGCTAACTCAATTAGTAAATCTGCAATAGTTTTCTTAACCTACTATATTTTTTTAAATGTTGTGTCTTAGATAATTAAATTATTACTTAAGTTATACATAATACAGTTGATGTTCCTCAATAAATTAAGCATTCTAAAGACCATCAAATAAGCATTGTATATAATTTTTTTATTTTTTTCTAAGGAACAAGGAAAAGCTATCTAGCTATTCTCATGACTTCAAAATTTTCCAAATATGAACTTTCCAAATTTTATTAGTTTTTAAAGAAATGTTAACCTATATGAAGTATAAGAACAAAACCTTACAAGATGGTATTTAAAGGTTCTTATTGTATAAAACATGAGGTTTATTACTAGTGATTCCAAAAGAGAATCTTCTCTGAGAAGTTTCTGATCCCACAGTGTCTTTCTTTCTTTTTTTTAAATTGTGTGAGTTATCCTGAGAATTTGTAGAGAAGAACATACTAATACCACTTGTATTAAATAACCATGTAATTATGTTATAAAAATTAAGAGACAGTAAGATTTCTAGTGAAGGTGAGGGGCTAAAGGGATATTGTTTCCATTTCTTGTAGCCCTTTTGCAAGAACATCTTCCAAATATTCATCTCTGCTCACTGTTCCCAATTCCCCTTCTCCCATTTTTCCTTAAACTCATTCCAACCTGACTTTCATCCTAACCATTCCACTACACTTCAGTTTGCACCACAGACCGCTAGATCCCATCATTAGTCAAATCAGCACCATTTGTTTCAACCTACTACTCTCTGCTTCTTGGCTCATTTCCTTCATTTGGCTTCCAAAATACTACACACTGAAGAATTTCCTCCTACGTCAGTTCTTTCATTTCTGTTTCTTCTGTAGCCCTCACAATGAAGGAGGATATGCTCAGTCTTCAGCTGTTGGCCTCTTCACATTATCTGTTCACATTCAATGCCTTAGTGATCTCTTCTGTTCTCCTGACTTTTGATACCTTCTCTATGCCACCTTGTTCTGAACTATTATCTTCCTTTACCTGGCACCATCCTGATCAGTCAATTTTTCTTACACCCTTGTACACACACACACACACACACACACACACACAATCTGCACTCTTATACAGCAAGTTATCACTGAGTTTATCCCTGAGGGTCTGCTGGGGAGGCTGAGCTGGGCAGAGAAGAGAGTCAGATACTGAATTGGATATGGTCTCTTTTCGAGAACTGAAAGTACTCTGAACTAGATAGCAGCAATAAGTACACATGGAAAATGCACGAAATGCCAATGTATTATGCACATTAAAATGGTTAAAATAACTTTTATATTATGTGTATTTTATCCATGGAAAAATGCCAAGCACACTTCTGACTTTTGCTGTTTCCTCCACCCAAAGAATGCTCTCACCCCAAATACTCATTCAATACTTCTTTCTGCCTACAAATCTTTATTCAGCATATTCCCAGTGAGGTCAATCTTGATCACTCTGTTTAAGTTGTAAACTCTCCTTACCCTGTATCTCCCTTACCCTGCTGCAAGGTCTGACACAGAGTTTTTGTTTGAAAATAGAAAAGCAGAAGAGATTCCAGTGACAGAAATAGCATCACCTTCATGTGTGTGTGTTTGGAGGTGGGGGTGAGGGGTCTTCATAGTTTTTGGATACAAAAGACAACGTTTGCAATTCTATAGCACATAAGACATTAAAGTCCATTCAGTAGTGCAACCTCTGAGGTGGCAATGCCCCAAGGGAATGCCTGCTGACAGCCTGTGAGAAAGAAAGATCTAGTGCTAAGCACTAAAGCTTTTGCAAAATGTGACCAGCTGTCCCAGAGTGAGACCAAATGCCACTGGAGCTACCCCAACTAAACTGACCCCAAATGCCCAGAAGTAGGGACTAATTCAAACTTTTAAAAAATGAGTAAGTTTTGGGATGTTTATAGATAGATGATAGGTAGATAGGTAAGTAGGTAGATAGATTCCCAAGACAAAGGGATATTTACTCGCCAGTCAGTCTTGCTCATAGAGAAAAAGCCTTTGCCCATTCAACATCTTATTAAACAATAGTAATCTGCAAGCTCACAAGAGTCAAATATACTGCTATTTTCCTATAACTTCTGTTAAAACTAATGTAATCCTTTTCACACAACTTTTCCAGAATTAAATAAATGATTTAAAATGAGATGAATGAAAATCTGTTTGAATTTTGTAGAAGTCTGATACTTTTCTAGAAAAATACCATGTAATTTCAGTTGCCAATTTTGCCTAGGGGAAAGGGGGCTTGTTTTTGTTTTTGTTTTGGGTCTTGGGAATTTTTTTTGCCCTATTATGAAAACCAGCTTCTACTACATAAAAAAAGCCCACCCCACCCTAAATTCCTTATCTTCCCGCAGTTTGCTTTTCTTTTGCCCTTGCTCATATTTGGGGAGTTACTGACTACATTTTAAAAACTTACTTTTAAGCTCTTTCCTCAAAAAAAGAAAAAGCATTACTGTCATGCTGGGCTATTCAGCAACAATCTACTCCCCTCCATGGAATAAACTCAGCTTTCACCCCCATAGTTTATCTTCTTTGGGAGCTGGATTACTGCCTCATAAAAGAGCACAACAGTACTATTATCGCATAATCATTATCATTACCTCACTCTCAGCCATACAGATCCTTCTAATCCTGAACATCTTGCCTCTCTAATCTTGCTATATCTATCCTTTCCTGCTGTGAAGCTGGTGAGCACCACTTTCATTGTGGCTTAATGTAATCACAAATGGAAAAATAAAATATATTTTTAACTAAGCTGCATCTTATTGATACCACTGTGTTATACAGAAATTTTAAATAGCTCCATATTTCTTTAAATAAAACAGACACATGGGTGGCAGTGGGGGCTACATCTTAGCCTACATCCATATTTTCTGCCTCTATTTTATCTTTCTGGCATTCACCATATTTAACAGAGATTCAACATTACACTCCTGAGTAGGGACTGCTTAGCCAAATACAAAATTGTTCTTACCCTGAGTGGAGTTTATAAGATGCTGAAATTGGGGCTGGGGATTTAGCTCAGTGGCATAAGTGGTTGTCTGGCAAGCACAAGGTTGTGAGTTTGATCCTTGGTACAAAAAAAAAAAAAAAAAGGAAGAAGAAGAAGAAGTAGTTGACACTTTACCAAGATTTACTCAGAGGCTAGAAGTCATCACTGTTTAAAGGGCTTTCTTCAGACCCAGGTAAAGATATTAAGTGGGGGCTCTTCCTCGGCAGAACTCAGACCATTTAGTATTAAGGGGAAGATATAATTCATACTGTCTGAAACTCAAAAGACATAGCCATTAGACTTACAACTAAAGAAAAGAAAGTTAAGAAAAGTTTCATACCACCATGAATCACCCACATTTTAAATGTTCTCAATAGTCAGTTAAGACTTTAGTGACTAAGCTTCAGCATCTTCTCATATGCAAATAGCTACAGCAAAATATTTGTTTTTCAAGAAATCTAATCACCCAGCATCTACTGTTTGTGCTACTTTTTACACTTAACAATTGAGCATGAAAGTCTGCATTAACAATGTTGTAAATAATGAGATTCTTCCATGCTACAGGCACAAAATAGTCTTAAGAGATCCATAATAACTGAATTGTAAACTAGGGAACCAAAAGGACCATTTAAGGAAAATGCCAGAGAAGTAATCTGAAGTGGAGATACAAGCAAAAAGCACAATATGGAAAAGAAAAACATGAAAAGCTATGATTAGCATATAAATTAAGGAAAATTTTATTCTTATTTCATTACTATATACAGATCAAAAAGAAAATACTGACCCTAATTTTAAGAGACAAAAATGACATCAGTATAAGTTATAAATTCCTTTCTAAAGAAGATAATGAAACAGAACATAAGAAAAAAATGAGGAAACACTACAGATGGATGATGGTATATGATCTGATTAGATCACCTTGAAGAATAAGATATTATAAAATATCCTAGCTTTCCTACCTACTCACTTTTCCCAGAAAACATCAGTCAGACTCCTGTTTCTTCCAGTAACCCAGAACTTATAAACCTCATAAATCTTCCCACAAAAAAATATTACAACAATTAGTGATAAGAAAATACCACCTGTAAATCACATTTCAAGTCTTCCTCAAAGTGTATCAAATGTATACCTACATAAGAAGCTGGGTTATATATTCAGCAAGTTCTTCAAAGAACTACAGCTAGTAGGTAGAAAATTCTAAGTCAGAGAATATGGTAAATCTTTGTGTGTTGAGGAATAACCAAGAAACACGCAGTACTCCCTTACCAGAAACTGGAAGCAAAGCCCATGATCTAGAAGGATCTTACACAGGTAAAGCATCCTTGCAGTTGGAAATCAGCTGCTCAAAGCTCATAATCTAAAACTTAACCCCTGCCATTTCCAAAGTGCTGCTAAAATCTTAGAACTGAGCTGTGCTTTTACAAGAGAAGCAGCTCAATCTCCAGATGGAACTATGCGCTGCTTTACACCACGGCCTTACAGTACACATACTTAACAGCTGATATGCTCTTTGGCTTAAAAAGCAAGTCTCAGTACTTCTTCAGATACAGCTTTAATACCTAGACTACAACTGGCAACATCACCCAGACATGTATAAAGCCCTAATTGCAATCAGGTGGTTCAGTGTCGGGCGCCAAATGACCACAAAACTTCTGGACAAATTATACTAAAATGTTACTGACTTGAATTTTTAACCGAATCATAGTATTGGCCAGGTAGATCATAATAACAGAAACAAACTTTCTTAATCTCTTGTCTTACTGAGGCATCATTCCACACACAGTGAAACAAAAGTCAGCAATGTGGGGAGGCCATAGTTTACTTCCTAGAAACACTTGTAAAACATACCTAATTAGTCAAAGGCCAGTAAGAACAGAAACTGTACAGAGAAAAGGGCTTTTAAAAATGAAAGAAAATACCTTTTCTCTGTGTGTTGTAGTCAGGGGTTGTGTGGAGAACAATTAGAGTCAGAACATGCAGTTTATAATATTATTTTTATGATGGTCACCCAGGGTTAACACAAGAAAATGCAGGAAATTTATCCACAACACTAAAGACATAGAATATTTAGCCAAGGGCCTGAATCCCACAGCAATGTCCCACATGAGTCCAGATGAAGGCCCAGAGCTCATGACAATGCCTCCCACGAGTCCAACTGGAGGTCTAGAGCCCACAAGAAGGACTCATGCCAGTCTCTTTTAAGGATCCATGCTGGGAAGGCCCAAAGGTCAGCAGTGGAAGCCAGAAAGTCTATGCCAGCAGGATGAAGGAGCAGTGCTGACAGGTTGAGAGTTCTATGCTGGAGCCCAGAAGTCACACTCACAATGAAGACCAGGGCTGTCCTGAAAAGCACCACAGCCATCCTCAACGACACAGAGGCCCCAAACTTCTCCAATGACAAGCACAGTCGAGTACATGCCAGGAAGCCAGCATGACAAGTTCATCCTGGAGACCAACCAGTACACATCTTCCTCTCTGGAGCCAGGAAGCAATGCTCCATGTGAGGACCAGAGCTTCTCCAGGAGAACCAACAGCTCAAACAGCAACATGTAGAGAACCCACAATGCCTCAATGCCTCAATGCAATGCTTCTCCTTCTCCATGTCTCTATTTATGCTGGCAACTTTCCTCAGGTGGAACATCTACGCTCAGAACCATCCTGATGTAATCCGGCTGCCTTAAGTTGACCACCAGGTTTTAATCCATAACACTGTGTAACACCAAGGAAGGCTAGAAACCCATCTAGGATATGAAGACATTTCCCAGAAGAAATTCCCAAAGAACATTAGTAGATTACATTTTCTTTGACAAAGGATGTACTTCGAATTTTCAGTGTGAACTTTATTTGGTAGAGTGGTAACTAGCAGGCTATATACCTAAGGAAACAGTTGGTAAAAGATACAGCTTGAGCAGAAAGTATTTTTACTTCAAAGCTTCTGTGTTTTAGCTAGAGTCTATTGGACTTTAAGTCATAGTCATGAGGAATAGACACATAGTTTTAACTATATGGTTTGTGCAGTTGTAAGTCAAGAAAACAACCAGAAAATTATTAAGAATTTACTCCAAAGTGCTTGCATTTCAAGTTTCAATACATTCCATTACCTTCACCAAGTGCCAAATTAAAGGAGGGCCTCAGATGTTTTAGGAGACCAGGATGATCACATGGACTTTAGAGACCTTGGAATTTGCTATTTTAGATAAAGTCAAAATTATCCAGCAAAAATAATATGGACCACCTCTCATACAAAAGGGTTATTCCTTTTAAATCTGTTGCCTCTTAATGCTACATTTCAGGCAATATTCCTTTAAGTGTTGTTTTTATTTACCTTGGAACTTTTATCTTGTTATTATGATAAAAGGAGGCTCAAATTCAGGAATGATTAACTGTACCAAAAAGGCATTCCCATTCTCCTGTGCTAACTTAATATATTCAGCCCTTTAGAAAAAAAAATCAAACTATAGGAAGACTCTGCCGGGTCTTTGCTGGAATTTATCACTGTATTTCTTTTTCCTATCATCTGAAATGTTTTTGAAGAAAATCAAAGGTACATCTAAAATAGAATTTTATTTTTAACTTCTTTGACCACTTGAAAAGCACAGGGTTGTCTGTGATGCTGATGCATATGTGAAGGAAAGAACCCAAGGCGGTCAGGAAAGCAGCTCAACATTTGCACAAAGTCCTTGGTCAGCTTTTATGTACATCAGAAGGAAACCTATGGCCCTGATGACTGAGAGCCTCACCTGCTCTCAGCACCTCTGCAACCTCCCTCCCTGCAACGGGGCTGCGGGGCTCTTTCTTTGAAGTCGGGATGTCACACAAGAAAGTGGTGCTCGTTCAGATTCATCCTTTGTGACAGCAAGGTCTGTTCAGTGTAACCCAGATAAAATGGGTTTCCTTCTGTTTCGAATGACAGCTATTTTAAAAGGATGTGTCCTTCTGTTTGTACATGCTCTGTGTTTTCCCCCAGTGTGCTGGGGATCTTCTGTCATCTTGAATTTTGAACATTAACTTTTCAGGGAGAAAAAAAATAGACTGTCAAATCTAACACTTGGAAGTACTACGATCAACTAGGTGATTTCCAACCCCAAGTGGAAATATACTTAAAATATCCATTAGCAGAAAAAGGATTGGACCCAGGATTACAAAACTACCCATAAAACAACTTGTAAGCATTATCAATTTGAGGCTGAGTGCCTAAGGAAATGTTCCACAGAAGCCATTGATTTGCCTCTAGAGTCTGTTCCCCACCTCTCTATTAGGCCTGGAAGCTACAGACAATTAATTATTAGATTATGTAACTCTCACTGCTAAATGTTAACATAACATTCTACAGTTTTACTTCAAGTGTTTTGCTTTTCAGCTAGGGTGCAATTTCATCAGTTCACTCATCTGCATCTTTGTGCTACTTAATCCTGTCTTCCCAGGGTTTTTCTTTAATTGGCTCAGCCTTCATCTGCCCTCTATCAGCCTGATTTTATTCTTGGGTTCTCAGTGAAGATGACTAAATCTGAAATTTGTGGTGCCAGAGTTTCGCAGCAATGACAGGTATCCTTATCCATGTAAAACTTCACAGAGAGAGGGTATGTTTTTCTCTGATTCATAAAAGCAGAACACTGCAACCCTCTGACATTTACACTGTGCTGGATAAATAGTGAAGCAACTACTCACTACACTGTCAAGGTATGGCAGCTGACAAGTAGAAGACTGTGGAAAGGAACTGAAAGACCTGATTTGGTTGCAATTTATTTTATCATATGTCTTAAGAACCAATCCCTAAAGAAGTCAAGATGGCTGATCAGTAAGCAACAAAATACAAAGCCTCCTGGGAGAAACAACTCATTTGCCAGAATAAAACACCCTGGAGAGACCCAGACAGAGGGAGATAGATCCTGAAAAGGAAGAAATTAAAATGTAAAAAAGCTCATCAAATATGTGGGGACTACAACTGAAACAGCTAAAAATTACAGGACACAGCATTTTTGCTGTGACCCGCCAAGTTTGCGCCAGCCTGAATTTGCTCCAGCTTGAATCCTCGCCAGCCAGCAGAGCTGCCCAAACTCATTCCTGCCACCACTCATAGGAAACACAGCAGCGCTGAAGTCGGGGTTGGTGAGCCCAAAGGAGACTGGAGCCAATGAAGGGACGTTCATTAATCCATGGTCAGTGCTGGGAATGAGACCCCCACCACAGGAAGGGCACAAACAAATGGGCGACATGTTGGAATCAGGCAGGAGGAGCATGAACTGGGAGTAACAGTAACTTTAGTTGCTTGCTCCCTCCCCAGAGAAGATTCGTGGGATTTGCTTGGACTGGGCTGCGCCTGTCAGGCTGGGACCTAATGAGCCTTCCCAAATTGATTCCCTACGCCTAGCACACACTAACCAGGTGAAGGCCCCTGATGTTTGGCTGGCCGAGTGGGGAGGGTTAGGCAGGAGAGGGCGAAGGTCCCTCACCAGCATGCTTCGGAGGAACTGTGGCCAACAGGGAAGGGGGCTGGGACCTACACTGTACAACTGTGTGGAGGAAGCCGGGACTATGACAGGAGAGAGAGGCAAGAGGAGGTCCCCAGAACAGAACCCTGAGAGCACTGTTCCAGAGAGGGAAAAACAAGGGAGACTGAGGGTGGCAAACACACAACATCAGACGTGGCTTCAATGGACATTAAGAGGTATCTTCGGGACCTTGTAGACAAGCTCAAAACAAATATTAAATCAGGTAATACAAGATATGAATAGAGTGATAAAAGAAATGTTCTCAGGAAGCATCTCTCAGGAAGATACAGACAGAAGAAGGGAGGAACACAAAAAAAGGAGAGAAACATTCGATAAAGAATATAAAGAAAATATAGAGTACATGAAGCAGATTCAAAGAGACTACCAGGAAATTAAAAACTCCATTGAAAACTGGCAAAACTCCTTAAAAGAAACTAAGGATAGACTATCAAAACTTGAAGACAAATTTGTAATGTGTGATTGTGAAAGGAAAGATCTCTTAAAAATAACAAGGAAACAGGCAGTAACAATACAAAGGCTAGAAGATGACAAGAGAATCTACAATTTAAGAATAAGAAATGTGAACGAAGAAGCAGGAATACATACAGGTGAATTACAAAGGCTATTCACAGAAATAAATAAGAAAAACTTCCCAAGCATGGGAAAAGCAAATGACATTTGGTTGTGTGAGGCATACTGAACTCCAGCCACCTACAACCAAAACAGAGCTATACCCAGACATATAATAATCAAGATACAAGAAATTTCATATAAAAACAGAATATTAAAGCCATCAGAGAAAAGAAACAGATTACCTATAAAGGTAAGCCCATCAGAATCACGGCTGACTTCTCAACACAGACCATCAGATCAAGAAGAGCTTAGAGCCAAGTCTTCCAAGCCCTGAAAGAGAATAACCTCCAGCCCAGATTGATGTACCCTGCAAAACTGTCACTAGAAATTAATGGAGAAACAAGATGCTTCCATGACAAAGAGGAAATGGGGGAGTTTGTGACCACCAATCCAACCCTACAGAGAATACTGAAGGACATTCTAGAGAGAGAGAAAAAAAAATACCAGTATTTTAGGAACAGTGGCAGAAAGGCCTCAATGAGTGGGGCAGGAAGTAGAATGAAGGAGAAAACTAGACAGACAAAGGCAGAAAAATAGCATAGCAGAAATGAGGCAGAAAAGAATGGCTAGAATTTCTAACATAGATGGCCTTGATACACTATATTTTTAATAGTGCACCAGGATTTAAAACCAACATTACTCACAGTACTCTGCTTAGATGTATTATATTCTGTTCCAGTCATTCTACCAATACTAGATTTGAGGACTCAGACAGTAATCCCTAAAATAACAGGATATAGTACCTGGTAATTTCCTTAATTTCCTATTAACTTAATGTAAAGCTCTGTAAAACCTACACTGTTTTACCATGACTGATCGTAATCAAATCTGGTTTGTTAGATCACTGTTTTGTATTGATATTTTATTCAAAGCTGTTATGATTGATAGTATCAACTTTGAGAGTATAGGCAACTGTACTTAAGATGACAAGATTCACTAGAATATCCACTATGGTTTCATTATTACCTGCCTTTGAAGTTTTATACTGTCTACAATGTTTTATTTTTACTAATATTGTTATGTACTGCTATATTCAATTATACTGCTATATTCAATTATGCCTGATGATATAGACAATTCTATTGAAGATAATAAGAAACAACACAGTAATCATTGTAGATCTCCTTGTACTGTGGTTTTATACAATTTTTTGGTTTCATGTTTTTATAGGAATTTGTTTTGTTTTGTCTTGCTATATTTTGTTTTTCCCTCTAATACAGAAAGGATAGAAATACATGTAGAGACTCATGCATGCGTAGCTGTTTACACTCTCATTGTTTGAATATCTACTTTGTATGCTTTAATTTTGTAACTTGAACAACTATTTCTAAGAGGACAATATCAACTAGTGATTTCTTATTGTTTATCTTTTTTTGAAATTCTGTATTATCTCTACCCTTTACATGCTTTTGTTTCTCTTTAAATAAAAAAAGAACCAATCCCTTAGTTTATTTATCTATAAATACAGGATTAATCTACTTAGCTCAAAGAGTTCTGGTCAGAGACAGTGAAATAATAAATAATGAAACACTTTACAAAGGACAGATGCTCACTGGTATCTTCTGGCTCTGATTTCCTTATCATGGATGCTGTGGCTTGGACATAGCTTCTCTCCCAAAGTCCACGCTAAAGATAGCATGTTCTGTCACACGGAGGTGTGGAGGTAACAGAACTGTTAAGGGACTGGGCCAGGTACAAGGTAACGAGTCATGCAGGCATTGCCTGTGGAAGGAATTTATGCTAATCTGGAGTGACAGTACTTGCCAGAGATCAGTGCTGCAAAGCAGAGCTGCTTCTTCTACGCTTGCCATTTGCTTTTTTATTTTTCACCTTGTTCTGACCCAGTCAAGAGATCCCTCACCAGAACTGAAACACCCAATCTTGGACTCTCAGCCTCCAACACTAAGCAAAATAAACCCTCTCTTCTTTATAAGTACCCAGTCTCAGATGTTTTGTTATAGCAACAGAAAGTAAATTAACACATTTGTAAAAGTAGACTAGTTCTCAAGAACGTAAATTTTCATTTGGCAGGACTGTATCTTGTAATCTGAGAAACTACTTTGAAGATAACAATATACAATCTATTAACCACTGTTAACTTCCTATTATCCTGTTTTGAAACTCTGCATCATTATTTGTACCATTTTTTTCTCTTTAAAGTAAAAAAAGAACTTAAAATTTTTATTATTAAAAAGTTAATTAAGCAGCCTTTCATTAGCATTTACAATCAAGTTCATCATTCCAATAGTTCACAGAAATTTCACTACTAATGTAGCACAGAATGAGCCACAATAAAGTCCAGAATGAATGTTAATTAGGTAGGCTCAAAATATACTGAGGAATAACTAAAAGATTTATGGCCAAAGACATTACAAAACTCAGTTAGGTGCTCTTGAAAATCACTTCTCACACAGATGCAAGGCTATTATTCTACTTCTAAGTCTTCAACCATCACATTCTGACAAGAGGACACACAACATAGGCAGCACACACCTTTCTCCTGTGCCTTAACCCAGTTCTTGAACTGCTTGAGCTCCTGACACTTAGCAGCAGTCCTAAAATTAAATTCCTTTCAAATGTCTACATTTTGACTTGCCTGTTTTCCATCAATGATACCATCATTCTCTTAAATACTGTGATTAGTAATTCATCTATTCTTCTTTCAAAGTATTTCAAAATACTTCTTTCTTTTTATTTTGACCATTAAATGCCCTGGTATGCATTTATTACCTCAGTCATAGACTAACATATTTCCTTACAAACCTCCACACCTCACAATCCCTCCATTTTATTCCATATACAATAAGAACAATTTTCTTAAGATCTCAGTTTCAGGTATCACTCATTTATTCCAAATAATCAATACCTCAGTCCCATGCCGAGCTTTTAAATTTTACCTTAAGTGATTTTCCTTAATTAAAGTAATTCCACAGCAAGACACTTTCAAGATTTAATAAATTGCAGTTAGTAATCTGGCTGTGTCAGTAATATGTGACTAGATATTTTTAAATCAGCAAGAAATATTTAACACAGTCTAAAAATAACTTTTAATCATGCTTTCTACAAATACTACTTGTGTGTATGAGAAGGAAAAGTCACTGTTTCTCAGCTACTCCCCCAAGGCCTTGGAGTTTCCCAAGAACAGCATAAGCCAGGATGCCAACTGTCAAGGATGTGGCATCTCCCTGACTACCTGATTACCTAGCAGAGGCCTTCAAGTCCAACGGGTGAAAAATAGGGTGATTAGTTCTCTGGTATATGGGAGAGATGAAGCAAACCAGGATGAGTTTGTTGCTCTAGCTAAGAATACACTGTTCTATACAAACCTGCAGCCACATAATCAGGTTTGGGAAGTCAGAGCAATGTAGGGGACCAGGATCTATAGTGCTGAAGGCCAAAAAAAATTCAGATGGGCCCTATTTCACCACAACATGTTGTTCCAAAAGCTTTGCCTCCCCACCAGCTGTACATAGTGAGTCCTCATTCATCAGAGGTATGATCTGCCACTTGACACACTATATGAGGTACCAAGATCCACATATTTATTTCACCTGTTTGATACAATCCAGGGCACATTTCCAAATGCATCCACAGCATACACAGAAAATTCTATTTTACAAACCACAAAGACAGGTGTGTATGAAATATAACTATCTTAATTTCCTTAAACAGAACTTAATTTCTACCTTCAACCCCCAATTCCAGCTAATAACAGACAACTAGTTGAATCCTTCAAATCAAATTAGTGATTTCTCACTTATTTCCAATTTAAAATTTGTCACCTTGGAATGAGACACCCAAGTCTTCTCTTAAGGTTCTCCAAATTTCCCTACAGTTTTTGTTCTGGAATAAAAGACCTAGGGGCTCTTTCCAAACTTTAGTAAATATCAGAATCTCCCAGAGGGTTGGCAATCACAGATCATCACAACAGCCCCAGCGGTTCTGCTTTCATCAGGTCTCAATGGGGAACTTAGAAACTGCATTCCTATCAAGTTCCTAGAGGAGGCTAAATGCTGTTGTCTCAGGCCACACTTTGAGAACTAGAGGGCTACATAAATGCCTCTGCTAGATAACTTCAGCTCCTCATTAGTCTTCCAGTCTCTGAAGTCTTTCTCAATCTCTGTATCTCTCCATGTGGCAAGAAAACTTAGTTTCAGTGAACATGGCATGAATGCTTTATCTGCCTAAACTTGGAGGTGAGCCGCATAGAGGAACACACTGAAAACAGATGCATGTTGTAGAAGCAGCTCAACTAATATATCAGAATTATTTTATTATTTTGCTGCATCCATAGGATCAGTATTTTAGCACGGCACATATAGGTCTTCTCAGCTGCATCCTGTAGCTTTCCAAATCATAATGATCCAATGGAGAATGGAGACGAGCAACTTGACCAACAATCTAGAGACAAGTCAGGCTTTGTGTTTCAACAGCTAGATAACCTTAGATAAGTTCTTAAATGTACCAGCTGTCAGATTTGTCATCTATAAAATAAGGCTAATATAATCTTTGTTGTCATGGCATCTCACAGAATATCTGCAAAACTCAAGGGTAATGAAAGAGGACACATTTTTGAAGATAGTTAATGGTTAAACTTAATGTTAAATACCCATTTATAACACATAGATCTTCCCATCAGCCTGAATAGTTAGAAATACATAGAACTGGATGCATGCATTATTTTATCTTTAAATGTTCACTACTGCTTCCAATGTTGCCAGTCACTCATTATGCAGACTCATAAGCAGGCAGTGGAAACTGGAACCAAATGTGCAGGTCTCTTCCTCACTCCATTTTCAGTGACCTTAATCTGCTTGCTTGAAATTGACCAGTGCTGCAAATACAAACTTGTGTGTTATGGTTATATTTTCAGAGAGCTGAACACGAAAACATTTTTCTAGCATATTTCTGCTTATAACACATTTTGGGCCTCTTATATGCAAATTTTTATGTCACTTTTTGGGGGTTGTGTTGTTTTGTTTTGTTTTGGTATGAGGGATTGAACTTATAACCTCGAGCTTGCGAGTTAGGCACGTATGCCAGTGAGCTAAATCCCCGGGCCTTATGTCAGTTTTTGATAAAATGATAAACATACATTTTTCTTTTTTCTTCAATGCCATACAAAAGTGTTATCATTTAAGCAAAACATAAACAATGTGGTGTTTTAATATATGTGCTCCTTTACTGATGGCAATGGTTTCCATCTAGAGTGGAAGAAGACTCATCTGATACACCTGTTTAAGAATCTAGACAAAAAATCTGGAAGATGGCTGGGCATAGTGGTACATGCCTATAATACCAGCACCTTGGGAGACTAAAGCAGGAGGATCACCACAAGTTTGTGGCCAGCCTGGACTACATAGTGAGTTTAAGGCCAGCTATGGACAACATAGAGAGACCTGGTCTCAAAAAAAAATCTGGGTGACATATACAGAAAGAGCATTTTTCACAAGCTCTGGAAGATTCCTACGATAATATGTGAAATTATAGATTAAAATATAAAAAACAAACTCTCCATCATGGCTTTGAAAACCTTCTACCATCTGGTCACAGACTCTCTTCTCCCCATCTTCAATTGTTCCTGCTGAAAATCCATCCTGAAGTCATAACTTCCAACAGAATCCTTGATCTTCAATCTTGCTTCTGCAGTTCCTAGAAGGGCCACAATTTCTGAAAGGCAGAGACCTGGCTCCACTGCTGTTGTCTCAGCCTTCTCTGAGAACCTCCCAACAAATGTTAGGCCTAAAACAGTTGCATGGGCCAGTAAGTCAGCCTCTGCAGTCAGATTGGTTTTCTCACCTCAATCTTCTACTTATTATCAAGTTGATCTCAGACAAATTATTCATATTCTGACTCTATTTTCTACTCCACAAAATAACAGTATGTTAAATGAGTATATACACATAATGCATAGATAACTGTTAGCTGCTGCTTATTAACAAAGTTGATAAATACACAAATGTTAAAAACATAAAAAATGAATTTGTTAAATACATAAGTAGATGAATAAAAGAATGAATGACAAAAGTTCTTGAGAAAATATCCAAGTATTCTTTTTTTTCACCCTACTGTCTCCAGGATAGGCTTAATTAATGGCATTCACTAGTATCTCTATATTACCTCATATTATATAACATGTATATGGAAAGGATAAAGTGCTTGATTTGTATTTTCTTACAGTAAAATCTGTCACAGGTCATCTAGCCAAAAAAATATCAAAGGACCAACAAAGTAAAAATTTCAAGGTTAAAATAGAAAGCCTGATTATTGCATGTCAGAGTCTGGGTTACAAAACCATGAATGTAACCGATGCATATTGCTATTTGCACCAAATTGGAAAAAAAAAAGGAGAATTTTGTTTTATCTATTTGCAAGTTTCCTACAACATGGCCTGAGAGCTTTCCAATTTAGACCCTGAGGGCAAAAATTTGAATAAGACACCGTAGATTTTATAGTATGTCATGCCAGCAAAATTAGCAACTGTTTCAAGGGCGCACTCTGGTGATGAGTCAGGGCAGGTATACAAATTGAAACCTTGCAAAAAGTGGCAAGGAAAAGGAGTCAAAGGAAAGAATGAGGGCTGTCCATGCATCGTTCCCTCCATAGGCTGCAGAATAAGCTGAGCATATTGCTGAAGCAATTTTACTTTAGTCAGAAGAGTCCTGCTATATAAAAATAACTTGTTTCATAAATTAGCTGTCAAATCCTTGGAGAACCCAACCATGAACAATTTGTTGTTGGTTATATTTCCATTATTGTCACTATTTAATCCATAGTTTAGTGATTAATGGCTTTCTAAGAAAACTTGTTAAAGTATAAAGAATGAAATCCATTGAACCAAGTACGACCTGACAAGATTCATTTCTCTTGAGGTCTCATCAGTACTGAAACTGCCATGGCATAATTAATGGTCCAAGAGATGAAACAGGATCCCTAGTCTGTCATGTCTCTTCTGTATAAGTCTTCAAAATGAAAAATAATGAGTAAAGGTGTAAAACAAATTGCTTGATATGCCAGGAAGCACAATAATACCATTAAAATAATTAGAAGTTCATCTCTAACTATTAGACACTGCTGTTTGATTGGAGAAAAAGTCCAGTGTGGGTGATCCCTTGATGTCTGTGAGCATCGTTTATGACACAGCTTTTACGGATGCTGGAAAGCATGCACTTTCTGAAGCTTGATAAGAATCTTCTAGACATGCTTCTCTCAAGATTAAAGGATTCCTGGGCACAACACTATTTCAAAAGTTTATATTTATTAGAAAAAAATTGCTTGTTCTTTCAGCTTAATTGAGTCTCCTACATATCTGAAAGAAGAGTGCAGAGCTATTTGTTATAAGCCTGTGATAACAGACTCATAGAAATAATATTTGCATGTACAACAGAGTGGAGAGAGCTACAGAAAAGGATAATAGCAGTGGATATCTTCAGGAATTGGACAGAAGCCATTAAATTTTCCACTAAATACAAATTAAGAACACCAACAGTAAGTCAACCTGGCTCTAAAGCATACTGAGTCAATAACCGATGTCCCTGAACCATTAGCATTTGAGCAATTATTTTAATCCAATCTGATTTAATGTAATAAGCTGTTTTGGAGTACCAACTATAGGAAAGTCATTTCAGTGCTATCATGAGAAAGACATATAAAAGGTTAATTAGAATCCATGTCTCCAGGGACCTTGAAGTCCAATAGGGAATAAAGACATGAACAGAAATAACTATGACAGAAAAGTAAAAGTTGAAGTGCTCCAGGATACACTAAGGAGGAAGTAATTGGCTTCAACTAGGGGAACACAGGAAGATTTTACAGAAAACAGTGATAAAGAGAAGCCTATAATTTTGCTAAGATGTGGAGGCCTGGATAATGGCTAAAAGGTACTCCTTAGAAGCATTTGGGAGTATAATTACAAGAGGAAAAATCAACTATGAAGAAAGGAATAATTATAGCATATACTAGTTATACCACAACCCTAGGAGCCTTTGGGTTTGGATTCTCTAACAACACAGTTGGCACAGACTAGAGACTTAACACATCTTGGGAGAATGTAGCCAAGCCCAGCAGCATCAAGGAGGAAGACTACTCCAGTCAGGACAGCTGCTTAAGTGTAAGAGTCTATTTAGAAGACTATTAGCACTTTAAATGTGAAAGTTCAGGTTTTCCATGTGCTTAAACAACATGTCTCATAATTGTGATGTGTAACCAGCACAAATCATAGATGAGCTCATTATTTCATCTTCAATGGAAACTAACTAGCTCTCTCTTGTTTTTACAAAAATCTTGTCTAATTTACAAGTATATATCTTTCCATATTTCCATGTATGATTTCATGTCCTAACAATGAAACAAATGATTTATTAAATACAAAAGATAAAGAAAATGTAAACCCAAATCAAATAGCACTTCAATTAACACATACAAACAATATTTATATTAGCAAATTCACTAGGAAAGAGGTACCTAAACCAAAGCCCAAGCAACGAAAAACACTTTTTCCTTCTATATAATTTCCTCCCATTCCCAGTGTTCGACTCTGGGAACACTGGCTCTGGTTCTTCACATCCCATAATTCTACCTGTCTACTCTAATCATAGTTACTTGTACTGAAGATTAACTAAAAACATTTTCATGTTTTTGAGCTCTCTAGTTGAAAACATTTTTATTCTTAGTAAGGAAAGGCACTCTTGCACTTTCAGGGACCCTTGAATACAAAGGCTGGCTCTAGGTAATCCCAATCATTAGTTTATATGATGCCCCTTTCTGGAGCAGGGGGACCACAGCTCCATGGGAGTGGATGCAGCTGGATCATCATAAAGTAGGGAGGAACTCAGATGCCACTTTCATAACACCTAATGCATCTGCACAGTGAAAACACTTTCACAACAAAACACAGCATCCCTAAATGAAGGACAATCAAACATGATCCTCTTGAGATCACCGTGGGAGGGAAGCAGGCAGCAGCCTCCGTAAGCCAGACTGGCTCCCTATCCTTCTGGGATGCTGGAAACTTCTGGGAATAGAAGAGCAGATGTTGCATCTTCTGAAGTGAGCCCACATCACCCCAGCAAAGGGTTGTCTGCCAGCAGTTCCTTCCCTCTCGGCTCATTCCCAGTGGATTTCCCTTACCCAAGTATAAACCAAGCCCCAACCTTCATTTCCTCTCACCTTAATTACTTAGGCTTTTTAAGACTAAGCTATTTTACTTGCTATTTAAAATTTAAAATTTCTGTTATGTATTGTTGCTTATCTGGAATGCATCCTTCTGCTTCATAGATTATTTCTTCTGGTAGCTATGAAGTCTCTAACAAATAATTACATTGCAGAATGAATTAATTTCATTAAAAGTGCTATTACTGCATCTAGTAAAGAATGTTGCACAGGACAGATTTTTAATCAACTTTTAAAGTGACTTTTAAGAGATTTATGCTTTTTAACCTATTTACAAAAGATGGTATAAGATGGCTCAAAAGATGAGAAGACCCAATATCCATTAACACAGCATATAAAATCAGAGTCAAATAATAAAGAGAAACCAAAAATAAAGAGAAACAAACAGGAAAACTATCTCATTTTAACCCAACATTTAATTCTGGTAGTTCTTTTTGCTCAATCGAAGAATATAATAGGTCATCTAGGATGATCAACCTTATTCTTATGCTGAGATCAAAGAGGAATTTATCAAGTGTCTTTCTTCAACATTCCCCAGGTGACATACTCATTAAGGTCTTTAATAACAGTTTCCTAAACCATACAAAGCCATCCTTAATGGCCAGCTTCTTGGGCACATGCCCTGTGCAGCTTCGCAGCACCCCAAACTTGGGAGGGCCCCACACTTGCTGAAATCCTCTCGAGTGCCTCTTTTGAAATTATTATTAATTTTTGGCAAAGATTCCCACCTTTTCATTTTATACTGAGCACTGCAAACTTTTTACAATCAATCCCTAAATTTCTCACTTTTCATGATGTTTTGTCTCAGGTAATACAAAGTACAATGTTTGTAAAATGTATCCTATGTTTTTCTGAGTAAAAAAAAATACACCATGGTTATGCAAACCCCACAACCACACCCACCAGTCTTACATTTTTTAAACACTAAGCAAAACAACTATTTTGAAAAAAGAGGAAACTTTTTCTCTGTTGAAATTTAAGATATTTCATCAGAAATAAGTTATTATAATGGTTTTTAGATATAACTGTCTCAGCTGTAAAGTCTATAAATAGACTCTAAATAGACTTCTGGTGTAAAATCAATTACTCAGATAAAGTCTGACTTGATCAAACCGCACAGACTGATCTGTGTATTATGCCTCTGCGCTTTTTACCTGGCACATAACTGTCTTAAGAAATAAATCTACAAATGTGTCCACAAATGAGTAAATTATCCTGAGAAAACAGTTGGTACTTTATTGTACCTTCAGACCTGCTATAATTACTCCTCCCAACCAGAAGGAAGAAATCTAGCTATTCTTTATCACTTTTATGCATAATTGAAAGACATCTTCCCTATACCTAATCAGCAAATGGAAAAGAACCTGGAAGCTGCTGTCCATATAACTGATGAGACTGTCCCTGCATGCAATGGCATGCAATGGCACCAGACACATCTATCCACACATCAAAGACAGCACCACGGCAGCTGCTGGAATATGCTGCAGGAATATGCTGTTACAATAGCAGCCCTCCATCACAGCTTTAGCAACCACAATTTTCCAGGCACAGTGCAAGGCAGAAATGTACAGCACTGGGCCCAACATCTCAGCCTGTCTGCAGCCAGAAATCTAGCAGGCAATGAGGCAAGTAGATGGATCAGTACCACACAGTGTGTATGAGACATGGTGGAATTAAAAAAGCAAGCTAGGCATGATGGTACACACTTTTAATCTCAAGAGTTGAGAGGCTGAGGCAGGAGGATTGCTATCTCAGGCCATCTGAACTATAAAATGATACCAGGCCTTTAAAAAAAAAAAAGGAAGCAGAGAATTTTCCCTAAGAATGTGACATTCAACCTCATTTTAATATATTAGGCTTTATCATCAATTCAGACTTTAACTTAATGGATGCAAGTTTATGTGTGAAACTAGGGTGGATTTACTGCAAATTCATGAAGATTAAGTAAGTACAGGGCATTAGCCTCTTCTGAGAGTTTTTCATTAATTTTGTATTTGTAATTTTGTATGCCCTTTTTAAAGACACAATACACACACACACACACACACAGAGTATAAAATTCATGACCAACAAAACCTGGATCCTCCCCTCCACAAGTCTCCTTCGAACGATACCAGTTTTTGACTGAATCCTTTTCAGAGTGACAGGCTCATAAGGCTGTACGCTGTCAGAAATGTGAGTTCCAATTTCTGCCTCATGGATTTACAAAGTTAATTGGACTAGCTCAAAAGTCTGCAAACTTTACCTTTCTCAGCTTTATTTTCTCAGGCTAACCTCTCTTCCTGAGCTCAGAATCATACTGCTAATGCCAGTCCTGCTAGTGACAGTACCAAGAAAAGAGCAGTTGAGGACATTCACATCAGTGTTGATCCTAACACAGAGAAAGGGTCAAGAAGAAGACATAGCATATTAAGAAGAAGAAAGCCCTTAGGCTGCAATTTCTTTCTAGAACTAGAACTTCTCACTTCCTCGCCTACCCCACTGCATGCAGGAGCTTTCTAGACAATCTCCCTGGGAGGACGGAAATATAATTTGCCTATTTTTCTCTAGAAATATTACCCTCTAATGTCATGAATTTCCTTTCTAACAGTGACAGAGAACACCAGGATTGTTGTATAGGTGAAACTGTGTGTTAGGGGATGTCATATTTCAGATATTTTGAATCTAATGAATATGCACCTATCATAAAACTGAGTTGTAGGTTTCATTTGCTGTAAATTCATCTGCTTTACTTTATAATAGTTATTTACTTCTGAGATAATTTTTATTTTAAATTAAACACCTGGAAACAATAAAAATCAGAACAGGAATGGATTCTTGGGTTTGTAGGTAATCACTTTTATTCTATAAACGCTTGTGAGGAAAGGTGTATTTAAGGGTGTTTGCAATTCTCTCTCCACCAGATATTACAAAATTTCTACCAGATGAAGCAGCGATTAGGAGTTTCAAGCTAAAGAAATTCAATTCACATGATGCCATCTCCAGCAAAATTTATTTTGATTTATTCTGAACAGAAATGCAAATAAATCTTTTGAGCACATATAGACCAAAAAAGATTACCATGAGTCTTAAACATAATTATTATAACACAAGGGAAAAGTGAATAAAAATTATTAGTGCAGCAGCTCAGAAAGAAAGATGTTCAGAGCACATGATTCATCCAGTAAGCACTAACAGGTCACACTGTTTCAAATCAAGAATACAAACAAAAGTTCTCTGACTATTAAGAGAAATTGCTTGGAATTTACTACAACATTACATAAAAGACATAATATCATAATATTCTTAATAAAGGAAAAATGACAGCAGGCAGCAAGCTGCATTGGTCGTTGATAGTGAAAGGACCTTCAGCTAAGCAGCAGGAGATTATCCTTGCAAAAGACTTTCTCATGTAAATTTAGAAGAGCTTTATTGTATACAGTGCCCCAATTCTTTATTTATACCTAAGAATGTTGATACAAATCATTACCTTCATCGTTTGGAGTAGTGCAGCCTTTAAATAAATGTATACTAGTAGCAACTAAGAATGGTTAGCTCAACAAAGTATTTTCGATATGATTATGCAATTTTAGTAAGTTCTGTTTCAGTGGAAGATTCTTCCCAAATATGAACTGAAAGCTTCCCTTTGTCTGCCCATAAACCAGAACGTTTATAAGCTATCCATGGCATCTGGTGGTAAACAGCTTAAGTAAAAAGTGAACTTCTATATGTTCTTTTAAAAATTCTCTTTCATTTAAATAACTGGATTCATCAGAAAACTAGAGAAGATACTCAAAAGTATCATGTCTGTCCAAAGTTGTTTAATTAAATTTACAACTGCCCTAACTTAATATAAATTTGTTGAGCAGCATTTCAAATGAAAACTCATGTGCATGCACCAAACTAACGCAAATACTTCTACTTTAGTGTCTTCCTCTTAAGGCAAAATTTGCAAAACTAATCCTGTACACTGGCTCTCGTAAGAGCCTCCATCTTTGGATACCACTAATAGGTCCTCCTCTCTCTAGTTTTGTCTCCTTCTAAACTAGTTAAAATGATCTTTATCCTAAAACAAAAACCTGATTCTTTTATTGCTCTCTTTGAAACCCTTCCAGTGCTTCCAACTACCCCTTATTCATCTGAAATGGACTCAAAACCACTCTGGTATTTGCTCACTGCTTATGAACCCTGCTGTACAAGACACTCTCCATTCCGTCTCGTAATCTGCAGTTTACGACTACTCTTCTTGCCAGCAACCCCTTCCCTCTTCTTGCCAGCAACCCCTTCTTCTTGCCATCTTCCCAATACTTCAGCTTTGACATCATTTCCACTGAATCCCTAGGGTGGGGTATGTTCCCATAGGATTCCACATTTCCTTTTTCACAATCCCTAATTCATACATCCATTGTTGTTAAAGAGGGAAGGGATGCTTCTTGTCCACTCCTGAACTTTCTTTGATGTGGAGAGAAGATTAATAATGAGACAATCTTTCCCAAAGAAGGAGGAGTGACGACGTGGTGTCTTACAAGGGTAATGTCTGTCTCCTCTACTTCTCTTTCTTCCTAGGAGCCAGCTTACCAATAGGAGGTGTGTGCTCTGCTCTGGGACTATGTGTGTCACAGGGCTCAGGGTTTGGGAGCCTGCAGTTGTCCACCCCTCCGAAACTGGATAACAAAGTCTTTCTACTCCCTGAGGTGTAGTACAGTTATCCCTTGGCTCTGTGAAGGATAACATGGGTTGCTTGTAGAACACCACACCAGCAGCAAAATCTTCAGATACTCAAGTCCTTCAAATGAACATGCAGTATTTACACAGAAACTACACACATCTCATACCCTTTAAATCACTGCAAATAATACCAAATGCAAAGTAACTTATGTCAACAGCTGCTGCATTATATTATTTAGTGAATAATAACAAGAGAAAATAGGTACATCTTCAAAAAAATGAATCCATAATAGACCTAACTTTATTTTTGATCCAGGGCTAGCTAATTCTGCAGATGCAGGATCCATGGATGTGAAAGGCAGATTATTGGAAAGCTCACTTGTTTCTTGATACAGGACAAATGCTGCTGTATCAGTAATAGCAGAAAGAGATATTTTTGTTTGCTAGCCACCATATGTTTTTCTCTTTTCAGTTTGTCCATAAATAAAGTAGCAAAGAGTAAATGCTATTACTTCTCGAATTATAATTATGTAATTATAAATCTCTTAAATTATAATTATGTAATATCTTTGTGGATAATCTATAAGCTCTGAAAGGCAGAGAAATCTCTGTTGGTCTGGTTGACCACTGTAGTCCCTGTGCCCTAGCAAGGGCCTTAGCAAATAGTCAGTGCATCATAAATAGTGTTTATTAAGTAAAGGAATAAAAGATTAGACCCCACACCTCTACATTCTCCATTACAGTATTTTGTTACTACTATTATCACAAGCTAAGTTGTAGCAACTTAGTAACCATCACTCCACTCAACATTTTCTACTTTAGTAAATTTTAGACTCCTGACACCAATTTAATTTTACTTTTAAAATCCCACTAGTGATACTGTATGTTACTTAAGAAATTGGAAATTGGAAACATGATCTGGGACAGAGGTGGTGAAACCATGGCACGCATGCCACAACAGGCTGTGGGTATCATTGAAAGGTTCGTCATCACTGTTCTAGGATATGTGGAATTCACTGATTTACAGGTCATTTTCATCCATTAGTTTGCTTTGGAAAAAACTACACATTCAGAAAATAGGTCAAAGAATAATTTCGCAAATATTTCATCCTTACATTTCACATACTTTAAATTTATCTTATCCAGAACATATAATATAGACCTAGTACATTTAAGTATACCTCACTATAGCTGAAAAGAGACAAATTAGCATATTTGGAAATGGAATACTGGGTTAATGAATAACAATGAATAACAATGGGTAATGAATAACATGGGTAAGTTAGGAGAGTAAAAGGGGAAGCGTTATATTTTAAATGTGTCTAGTACTCTCCTCTTTAATTTTAAAAATCTATTGAGCATAACAGAGAATAGATGTTGATATTCTAAATGCATATACTAATACATTTTATAAGGTTATTATCATACATTTAAATATATTATATTTTAAAAGACATGTATTCTTTTTGTACCGAGAATTGAACTCAGAACCCTGCACTTGCCAGATAGGCACTGTGCCTCTGAGTTATAACACCAGCTCAACTGATGCATTCTTAAGCATGACTTCATTAAGGGACAAGTTGTCCCTTTGACAAACAAATAAAACAGGAAAGCCAACAGGGATATATGTAAATCATATATAGAAAAACCTGTCAGGAAACTTTTTTTCCTGTAAAGTATCTGTTGGTTTAAGTGAGGGTTAACGACATAAACTAACTTGGGGCAACTTAACTTTTATTCATTTGATTTAACAATTCATATATTAATAAACATATAATTAAACTTGGTGTAAGATGCATCTCTAGACTTTAAGGATTTTTTTGGTCTCAAAATTTGAGAATTATAATGCTCCCCCATAAAACACAGTGAAGGATTATCTGTCAATAGCTTCTTTAATACTTAGGACAAAAGGGAAAATGTTCCAAAAAGAATTATAAGTGAAGACCTAAACTGTGCAAGACAGGAACAAAATGTGCAATAAGCAGAAGTCTTTTGGGATGTATTTTTAAACAGGAAGGTTTTGAAAACTCCAAATTTAGCTTCAAAAAAAGAGGTAGTGCAAGTGTGAAGCATGTGGTCATTTTGGCATAGTCTGCATATAACTTCTCTCTTTACCTATATAAGGATATAATAAAGCTTCAGAAATGTGTAAAGCAGAAATCCTTCAGTTCTGTTTATTCAGTTTCAGTCAGGTAGTAAACTAGAGTAAAAATAATGCTCCATGAAGAAGTCTTCAAAATGCACTACTGAAATAGCCTGCTACAGAGAAATCAACAACTTTCTTATTTAAATGCTGAGTGGTTTAAAGGAAAAGATCAGTGAGGGTATAAGAGAACCACAGCTGTATCTGTTCTACCAAATTTTCATCACCCTACTCTGTTACATTTTTAATCTGCCTGCCCTCCATCCCCTTGATCCTCCAGATCAGCAAACTTCCATGGCAGCTCTGTTTATTTCAATGACTTTTCAAGTTATCTCCTTTTTATTATCCATTCTCCTTCCATGGGATCCCTCCAGCCTTCTTGTATAGTTGTAATTGCTCCACAGCCTTGAATTTCTTTTAGACATTCAATTTTATTACACCCTACACTCATGTCTCAGTCTACAGACCTTGGACATGCTTGTAAAAAAACAAATAAGCAAAAACAAAAAAGAAAACCCCCCAAAATGGTCTCCTTTCTCCTGGTTTCCTGAGACATAGCAGCAGTGGAAGGAGCAGTAAAGGGTGAGGGCCTTGATCTCAAGAAGACCAAGCTCTTCTCAAACCTAAGTGAAAGGCTATCGAAAGCATCTACAACTCAGAAAAAATACTCACAAATGCATTTATGCTGAGAACTTATGCCAATAATTTAAATGTCACTTTCTAACTATTTCCATGATGCTACATGACTTTCAGTAACCTTTTGAAGAATTTTGGTTCATTAACAACTATGGTTTCAAATATAATTTTAAGTGAATATCCAGAATGCAAACCAACTAATAACCATAATCCTATAATCCAAAGAAAACTAGACTTTCAGATACTAACAGCTGATGTAGTAGTCTTGGCCATCAAGACAATAAAACTGTTCCTTACTTTCTAACACCAAATATGAGGTGTCAGAAAAAAGAGGACATGCATTAGTATGACTCTTGAATTAGTTATTGATTTTATAGATGTTAAAAAGCTAACAAAGACATATCTTTTTTTAATAAAAGGATCAATATTGCAATAAGGCTAACTATGCTACTACAATTAGTGCAATTACAAGCTATTTTGAAGTAAGAATTTGCACACTGAATTTTGTCTTGAAGACAATGTATAGAAAAGTGTCAGGAATAATTTATTAAGAAAAAATGAGACTTTCTTTAGCTGTAAAAATTACTCTGAAACCGGAGAAATTTAAGCAATGTGTTAGAAATAAATAAATCATGCAATAATTATTATAAATGATAGTCTACAACTTGTAGAGAAACATAGATAGATAGATAAAAAGAATAAGGTGAAAGTAAAATAAAACTGATGAACTCAATGTAAGTTAAGTGTATTAAGTTTCAAACATAAAAAGTACAAATAATACAGAGGTTTTTTATGTTTATATTAATAATCACAGTGTTATAGTGGTACCTGACTAACTATATTTGAATTACAGCATTATCATTTAAAACTGCAACTTTGGATAAGTCACTGGACCCTTATCTATAAACGGGAAGTTAACAGTATCCTACTTAGAAGGTTATTGTAAGGCTTCAATAAGATCATGCACAAAAATACTTACATTCCCAAAAAGGTTAACCGAGTTTTTTACTCAGTATGCAAATAAAAGCAAAAACCCTAAGCAACTACATCAGGCGTAAGCTGCTTGGAATCTCCCCGTGGGCCCGCCCTGCCACCAGGAACTTAGCGGAAGCCTGCATCAGATGTAAGCTGCCTGCAACCTCTACTGTGGACCCACCCTGCCACCAGGAACATCGAGGAGGCCCACCCAAGACTGAAAACTGCCCTGGACTGCTTCAGCTGGGCCTACCCTCCAACCTGGAACATCAGAAGACCTCACTCAGCAGGCTCCGGTTAGTGTGAAAAACTTTGGAACTTTGCTCCCAGGTGGCGAACCTTGGACTACAGCGGATTAACTGTGTTAGTGTGGTGAGTATGCCCCTAAAATAGAGGTGTACAGTGGATCAATAGGGCCAGTTGTAAAACCCCCTCCAACTAACTGTAAGACTTTGGTGAGTCTGAAAAGAGTGTGTGTGATCCCCTCCTACACATAGAAAACATCAGGCAGAGTGAAAATGACAAAATGAAAAAGCAAACTGCAGCCTCAAACATATAGTTCACCAGAAGCAAGTATAGGAGACATTGAAATAGAGGACCCCAAAAGTAACACACCGGGAATCTCTGAAAAGATAGCAAGCAAAATAAAAAAACAACTCCATCAGGCTATAGAGGAAATCAAATTAGAAGTACTCTCCCATGTAAATATAGAAATAACAACCTTAGTAAAGGAGTTGTTGAATGCAGCTAAAGAAGAAATAGAGAAAAAAGTACATGAGCATGGGAAACTGATTGAAACTTTGAATGAACAATATAAAAAACAAGCAGAATTCATGAAACAAACTCAAAGAGACATCCAAGAAACAAAAAATTCTATTGAAAGCATGCAAAACCACCTAAAGGAAGCTGAGGATAGGATTTCGGACATTGAGGACAGGATCACAATTAGTGATCAGGAAAGGATAGAATTTTTAAAAATAACAAAGCAGCATGAAATGACAATCCAGAAGCATCAGGATGATGCCAAGAGCAGCAATATAAGAATAATGGGCATTAGTGAAGATACAAGAGTCCAGGCAAATGACATACATAAAGTATTTACAGAAATAATGGCAGAAAAATTCCCAAACAAGAGGAAAAAATCTGATATGCAGATAAGTGAGGCATATAGAACACGAAAAAGTCACAATCAACATAAAGCCATACCCAGAAACATAATAATTAAGACCTCAGACATACAGGATAAAATCAGAATACTAAAAGCTGTCAGAGAAAAGACACAACTCACCTATCAAGGAAAGCCCATTAGAATCACAGCAGACTTTTCAGCACAAACCCTCAAGTCAAGAAGAGCTTGGAGTAAGGTATTTCAAGCCCTGAAAGAAAACAACCTTCAACCCAGACTGATACACCCAGCAAAACTTTCATTCAAATTTAATGGAGAAACAAGATACTTCCATGACAAAGAACAACTGAAGAAATTCATGTCCACAAAAACAACCCTAGAAAGAGTACTGAAAGACATACTAGACAGAGAAAAAAAGGACCACAATTCCCAAAACAACACAGAAAGAAACCACCAGGTAGGATGAGCAATTAAATAAGGGGAAAAGCAGAAAGAAACAACTGGAACATAACATGGTAAAGTCAAGCCATTACATATCAGTGATATCCATAAATATAAATGGCCTCAATTCACCTATAAAAAGAAACAGATTGACAGAATGGATCAAGAAACAGGATCCCACAATATGCTGTATACATGAAACACATCTGACCCAAAAGGAAACTCACAGATTAAAAGTCAAAGGATGGAATACAGTATTCCATGCACCAGGAACCCAGAAAAAAGCAGGGGTATCTATTCTATTTGCAGACAATGTGAACTTCAAATCTAAAATGATTAAATGAGATAGAGAAGGTCACTACATACTTGTTAGTGGAAAAATTCAAGAGGAAGAACTAACAATTATAAATATATATGCACCAAATACAGGAGCACCCAACTATAAAAGACAGATACTAATGGATATGAAAAACCAAATACACAAGAACACAATTATAACAGGAGACCTTAACAGCCCATTGTCACAAAGAGATAGATCAACTAGACAAAAAGTAAGCAAAGAAATAACAGAAATGAATCATACCTGTGAGCAATTGGACTTAGGAGACGTTTACAGAGTGTTCCACCCAACCACATCAGAATACACATTCTTCTCAGCTGCACATGGGACATTCTCCAAAATGGACTGTATATTATCCCATAAAACATTCTTAAGTAAATGCACAGGTATTGAAATAATACTATGCATAATATCTGACCATAGTGTACTGAAACTGGATATTAAGGGCAAAAGAAATTGTAAAACCTGCATAAATACATGGCAATTAAGTAACAGCCTTTTGAACAACCAGTGGGCTACAGATGAAATTAAAGAAGAAATAAAGCAATACCTACAATTCAATGAAAATATAGAAACAATATACTATAATCTGTAGGATGCAATGAAAGCGGTCTTAATAGGGAAATATACAGCAATAAATTGTTATATCAAGAAAACAGAATGAGCACAAATAAACAACCTAATGCTCCATCTCAAGCTTCTACAAAAAGAAGAGCAAGCTAAATCCAAAGCTCATAGAAGAGAGGAAATTGTAAAGATTGGAGCAGAAATCAATGCAATTGAAACTTAAAAAAAATACAACGAATTAATGAAACAAAAAGCTGGTTTTTTGAGAGAATAAACAAAATTGACAAACCCCTAACTAACCTTATCAAGAGAAATAAACAAAAACCCAAATTCATGCAATAAGAACTGAAAAGGGAGAGAGGAAGACAAGATAGCCAATCAGTGAGCAACAAAATACAAAGCATCCCGGGAGAACAACTCATATGCCAGAATAATATACCCTGGAGAGACCAAGACAGAGGAATATGGATCCTCTTGACATAGGAAGAAATTAAAACATAAAAAAGCTCATCAAATAGGTCAGGACTACAACTGAAACAGCTAAAAATTATGAGACACAGTGTTTTCGCAGTGACCTGCCAAGTGTGCACCAGCTTGAATGCCTGCCAGAAGGCAGAGCCACCCAAACTCATTCCCACTGCCACTCACAGCAAGCACAACAGTGCTGAAGTCAGGGATTGGTGAGTCCAACAGAGAGTAGAGCTGGTGAAGGGACCTTCATTAATCCACGGTCAGTACTGGGAATGAGACCCCCGCCACGGGAAGGGCGTGACCAAATGGGCGACATGTTGCAATTGGGCAGGAGGAGCCTGAACTGGGAGTGACAGTGACTTCAGTTGGTTGCTCCCCCCACCCATAGCAGATAAGTGGGATTTGCTTGGACTGGGCTGCAGCCATGGCTGGGACCCAATGAGCCGTCCCAAATTGATTCCCTGCACTTAGCACGCATTAACCGGGTGAAGGCACCTGAAGTTTGGCTGGCCAGCTGGGGAGGGGCAGCACAGCCACTGCTTACACCTCAAGAGCAGGGAGGAGAGGGCAGAAGTCCCTCACAAGCGTGCACTGGAGGAAACGTGGCCAACAGGGAAGGGGGCTGGGACCTGCACTGTAACCTGTGTGGAGGAAGCCAGGGCCATGACAGGAGAGAGAGGCAGAAGGAGGACCCCAGCCCAGAACCCTGAGAGCCCTGATCCAGGAGAAGGAAAAACAAGGGAGACTGAGGGCGGCAAACACACAACGTCAGACATGGCTTCAATGGACATTAAGAGATATCTTCAGGACCTTGCAGATGAGTTCAAAACTGAAATATTAAATCAGGTAAAGCAAGATATGAGTAGAGTAATAAAAGAAATGCTCTCAGAAAGCATCTCTCAGGATGACAGAGATGGAAGAAAGGAGGAATACAAAAAAAGGAGAGAAACATTCCATAAAGAATATAAAGAAAATATAGAATACATGAAGCAGATTCAAAGAGACTACCAGGAAATTTAAAAACTCCATTGAAAGCTGGCAAAACTCCTTAAAAGAAACTAAGGATAGATTATCAAAACTTGAAGACAAGTTTGCAATGTGTGATCATGAAAGGAAAGATCTATTAAAAATTACAAGGAAACAGGCAGTAACAATACAAAGGCTAGAAGATGATAAGAGAATCTACAATTTAAGAATAACAAATGTGAACGAAGTAGCAGGAATACATACAGGCGAATTACAAAGGCTATTCACAGAAATAATTAAAGAAAACTTGCCAAGCATGGAAAAAGAAAATGACATTTGGTTGTGTGAGGCATAATGCACTCCAGCTACCTACAACCAAAACAGAGCTACACCCAGACATATAATAATCAAGATATCAGAAATTCAGTATAAAAACAGAATATTAAAAGCTGTCAGAGAAAAGAAACAGATTACCTTTAAGGTAAGCCCATCAGAATCACGGCTGACTTCTCAACACAGACCATCAGATCAAGAAGAGCTTGGAGCGAAATATTCCAAGTTCTGAAAGAAAATAACCTCCAGCCCAGATTGATGTACCCTGCAAAACTGTCACTAGAAATTAATGGAGAAACAAGATGCTTCCATGACAAAGAGGAAATGGGGGAGTTTGTGACCACCAATCCAAACCTACAGAGAATACTGAAGGACATTCTAGAGAGAGAGAGAAAAACTACCAGGATTTTAGGAACAGTGGCAGAAAGGCCTCAATGAGTGGGGAAGGCAGTAGAATGAAGGAGAAAACTAAACAAAGGCAGAAAAATAGCATAGAAGAAATGAGGCAGAGAAGGATAACTAGAATCACTAACATAGATGGCCTTGATACGCTATATTGTTAATAGTACTCCCACAATACTCGCACTACTCTGCTTAGATGTATTATATTCTGTTCCAGTCATTTTTACCTGTACTAGATTTGAGGGCACAGACAGTAATCCTGAAAATAACAGGATATAGTATGGTAATCATCCTTAATTTCCTATTAACTTAATGTAAAGCTCTGTAAAACCTACACTGTTTTACCATGACTGATCGTAATCGAATCTGGTTTGTTGGATCGCTGTTTTGTATTGACAGATTTTATTCAAAGCTGCTATGATTGATAATATCAATTCTGAGAGTATAGGCAACTGCACTCAAGATGACAAGATCCACTAGAATATCCACTCTGGTTATTACCTGCCTTTGAAGTTTTATACTATCTACAATGTTTTACTGTACTAATATTGTTATTTACTGCTATACTCAATTATACTGCTATAATCAATTATGCCTGATGATACAGACATTCTATTGAAGATAATAAGAAACAACACAATAATCATTGTAGATCACCTTGTACTGTGGTTTTATACGACTTTTTGATTTCATGTTTTTATAGGAATTTGTTTTGTTTTGTCTTGCTGAGTTTTGTTTTTCCCTCTAGTGCAGAGGGGATAGAAATGCATGTGGAGATTCATGTATGCATAGCTGTTTCCACTCTCACTGTTTGACTGTCTACTTTGTATGCTTTGGTTTTGTGGCTTGAACAACTATTTCCAGGAGGACAATGTGTAGTTTGTTAGCTAGTGATTTCTTATTATCTTTCTTTCTTTTCTGTTTTGGAATCCTGTATTATCTCTACCCTTTACATGCTTTTGTTTCCCTCTAAATTAAAAAAAAATTTAAAAAAATAAGAACTGAAAAGGGAGAAATTACTACAGATCCCATGGAAATTCAAAAGATCATGAATACCTACTTTGAAAATCTCTACTCACATAGAGTGGAAAACACAGAGGAAATGGACAGAGTTCCAGAAACATCTGAACTACCAAATCTCAACCAAGAAGATATAGCAATTTTGAACAACCCAATATCAGCTACTGAAATTGAAAATGTAATTAAAATCTTACCAACAAAGAAAAGCCCAGGTCCTGATGGATTCACAGCTGAATTCTACAAAAAATTTAGAGAAGATTTGATGCCAATACTCCTTAAACTCTTCAATGAAATTGAGAAAAAAGCAATCCTCCCAAAATCATTCCTGGAGGCAAGTATTACTCTGATACCAAAACCAGAGAAAGATCCAACCAAAAAAGAGAACTATAGGCCAATCTCACTAATGAACACTGATGCAAAGATTCTCAATAAAATACTGGCAAATAGAATGCAGCAAATCATCAAGAAGATTATACATCATAACCAAGTGGGGTTCATTCCAGGAATGGAGGGATGGTTTAACATATGCAAATCAATAAATGTAATACACCACATCAACAGAACCAAAAAAAAAAAAAAAAACCACATGGTCATCTCAATAGATGTAGAAAAAGCTTTTGACAAAGTCCAACACATGTTCATGATAAAAACCCTTCAGAAACTTGGAATACATGGCATCTACCTCAACCTTATAAAGCCATGTATGACAAACCAACAGCCAACATTATACTAAATGGACAAAAACTGAAAGCTTTCACTTTAAAATCAGAAACAAGACAAGGATGTCCACTATCACCACTCCTTTTCAATATAGTTCTGGAAACACTAGCCAGAGCAATCAGACAAAAGAGAGCAATAAAAGGAGTAAAGATAGGAAAGGAAGAAATTAAATTATCACTATTTGCAGATGACATGATACTCTATATAGAAGACCCAAAAAAATCCATTAAAAGACTACTAGAGTTAATAAACAAGTTCAGTAGTGTAGCTGGATACAAAGTCAATGCTCAAAAATCAATAGCATTCCTGTACACAAAGAACTCATTGAGAGAGAAATTATGGAAATATCTCCCTTTACAATAACATGTAAAAAAAATGAAATACTTAGGAATCAACCTAACTAAAAATGTAAAAGACCTATATGCTGAAAATTATACTATGCTGAAAAAGGAGATTGAAGAGGATATTAAAAAATGGAAGGAAATTCCTTGCTCTTGGTTAGGAAGAACCAACATTGTGAAAATGGCCATATACCCAAAATTGTTATACAGATTTAACACAACCCCAACCAAAATACCACTGACATACCTCACAGATCTATATAAAACACTACTAAAATTCATTTGGAAACAGAAGAAACCTAGAATAGCAAAGGCAATTCTAGGCAACAAAAGCAAGGCAGGAGGCATCTCAATTCCTGACTTGAAACAGTACTATAAAGCCACAGTGATAAAATCAGCTTGGTACTGGCAAAGAAATAGACCTGAGGATCAATGGAACAGATTGGAAGATGCAAGCACAACTACAAAGACACTCAGCCACCTGATATTTGACAAAGGGGCTAAATATGTCCACTGGAAGAAGGACAGTCTCTTTAATAAATGGTGTTGGAAAAATTGGCTCTCTACATGCCGAAGACTGAAACTAGATCCAAGCCTATCACCATGCACAAAACTAAAGTCTAAATGGATCAAAGATCTAAATATTAAAACAGAAACACTAAATCTACTGGAAAACAAGGTAGGTAGAAGTCTTGGAGACATAGGGGTAGGCAGAGAATTCATGAACAAAATGCAAACTGCACAGGAAACACTTCAAAGAATCAACAAATGGGATCTCATATTATTGAAAAGTTTCTGCACTTCAAAGGAAATCACCAACAGAGTGAAAAGAAAACCCACAGAGTGGGGAAGAATTTTAGCCAGCAACCTCTCAGACAAAGGACTTGTGTCCAGAACATATAAAGAATTGAAAAACATCAAGCCCCTCAAATTCAAAGACCCTGTCCAAAAATGGGCATCTGAGATGAACACACAGTTCTCAGAGAAAGATATACAAATGGCAAATAAATACATGAAGAAATGTTCACCATCACTGGTCATTCGAGAAATGCAAATTAAACCACATTGACCTTCCACCTCACTCCGGAAAGAATAGCTGCCATCAAGAAATCAACTGATTACAAATGTTGACGAGGCTGTGGAGAAAAAGGAACACTGCTCCCCTGTTGGTGGGAATGTAGACTGGTGTAACCATTATGGAAATCCATATGGAGAATTCTCAGAAGACTAGGATTGGAAGCCCCATTCAATCCAGCTATTCCCCTCCTGGGTATTTTCCAAGAAGAACTGAAAAGTTCATATCACAGTGATATATGTGCACCCATGTTCATAGCTGCACAAT